>JABSTT010001790.1:0-79499 GCA_013339685.2 Hyalomma asiaticum
ACCGAACGGGTGGGCCGAGGTCGTCTGGCAGCAGACTGTAAGCCCTCGTTAGGAGACACTCGCGCTGCCGTCACCTTAGTCTATGCTGCTGCAACCCCCGCAGTGCAGCACAGAACCGCTGAAGCCAAATGTCGTTGTTGTGTGCGTAGTACACAACAACGACATTTGCGGTGTACACAACAACGACCGTGCGCAATACTCAACGTACGTAGAGAACACCTATATAACCGTACGCACGTGATAAAGGCAGGAAAGCTCTTTCAACGCACAACTTACTAGTCCGAGTGCCTTTGCCTGTACACTGCGGCTGAGGCGGGCTGAGGCATGATCGAACTGCCTGGATGCCAAGCCGGTTCTCGCGAACCATACTGCATCGACTTGTCCGTTGCTTACCCCGCTACGGTCACAAAGAGAGGGACTGCTTCGTGACAGTAACGTAACCGCACGAATGAGCCGTCGCGCCAACCGATGCCACTGCGCGATCACATATGTCATATCTACAATTCTAGTACACTGTAGTCATATCCAACACCCAAGCTGAGGGAACCGAAAGCAGAAAGAGGTTAGAAACCATGTTTTATTGAACGAGGTTAGGAAAGCAATTCAGGGCATGCCCTGAATTGCTTTCTTAACCTCGTCCACAGTGACGCGTGGAATTTTGGTGTCCTGCTCGACATTTAGTACTCTCATGGTGGGGAGGCTCGTTTTTGAGCTGTATAGTTCGGAACAGAAATCCTCGGCCACCTTGGATATAACACTGAAGTTCGCAAATGTAATTTCCCGCAAAAAGCTTCCTTTAAGTTGTTTTGAGGCTGACTCCTTTTCTGGCGGCTGCTTCTGTTTCTTTCACGTTGTGGTTACGTATGTCCCTGACTTTACTATTATTGATGAGCTTAGACAGCTCGGCAAATTCTATCTTATCTCTTTAGTTATTCTCATTTGTTGGCATTGTTTGATTAAACTTTTAATAGATTCAGAGAGCTTATTCACATCTTGTCTCAGTGCTTTGCCCCCAACTTCAATTTCTGTTTTGGTGATCAGCTTAGTAATGTCTTCGCTCATCTTCTCTACGTCCCCATCTTATTCCTGTCCTAGAGCCTAATGCTTGTTAAGTGCAATTCCAAATTCTTCTGTTTTCGCCCTGATGCCATCGAGATTGGCCTGTTTCCGCGTGAATAACTTTATCCTTGCTTGCTTTAAATTGAGGGTTATCTTCGCCCTTACTGAACTGTGGTCACTGATTCTGACTTTATTAACCACTTCCATGTCTTGTACTATAACTGGGGCACTGCACATTGTGAAATATATTTTGTTTTTCGTTTCTCTGCTGGGGCTTTTTCACGTCCACTTCCTTTTCTTGCGTTTCTTAAAGAAAGTATTCCTTACACGGAGGTGATTTCTTTCTGCGAACTCCACTAGAATCTCTCCTCTGCTATTCCTATCTCCTTCTCCGTAGTTCCCGACTGCCGGTTCTCTTAGTTTCTTTCCTAATTTCGCATTGAAGTCCCCCATAACAATTGTATATTGGGTGTGTACCTTGTTCATCAGCCTCGTCATGGTGGCTGGTCATTGGTGTGTAACCTTGTACTGGTTTTAGTTTGTATCGCCTATTTAATTTTATGACGACACCTGCTACCCTTTCATTGATCCTATAGAATTCTTCAATATTACCCGCCATGTCTTTGTGTATAAGGAGTCCCACGCCATACTCGTGCTTCTCCGGCAGTCCTCTGTAGCAGGAAACATGCCCTTCATTAAGCTATAAGTATCCTTCTCCTGGTTTCCTAACCTCGCTAAGGCCAATGATATCCCAATTAATGCGCCTTAATTCTTCTAGTAGTTCAGCTAGTCTGGCTTCGCTTGAAAGAGTTCGCGTGTTAAGAGTTGCTACGTTTAATTTCCAATGACAGCCTTTCCGAGTCTTTTGTTCCCATACCCGTGTGGTCGCATCCGCGACTAGAAGCTCCATTGATGCCGTCGTAAGTCCAAGGTTTGGTTGGTTCGATCACTTGGGAGAGTCATGGTGTTGCACTAGGGAGGCCAGTTCCTGTTCTGGTGCTCAGGTGAGTTACGCAGATGAGCCATGATGGCGGTGGGAGCCCGTATGCATCATTTGTCCAAATGCTCCGTCAGGGGAGGTGGTGCAGTGTGTGGTTAAGTCAGGCGAGGGTATAATTGTTAAAGGGAAGCAGGGGAAACGAAAGAAGATACCTCAGGAGCGTAGAGAAAAGACAAAAGATACAGAAAAAAAACATTTGCACTCGAGGATTCGAACTCGGGACCCCTTGGTCTAACTACAAAAGCATGGCCAAGTCATCTGGGTTGCTGATGTGTTTAAGAACAGATTCCTGCTGCGCCCTCTCACGAATTGTGATGCGATGAATTTCAACATGTCCACGATGCAGCACTTTCGCTGATTTTAAATACCAGGAAGGCATGGCTAATTGTCTCGACTGCGTCGCGTCTGTTTCTGCCATATTCCTCCTGCCATCATGCTTAGTTTTGACAGTGCGCGTCGTCTTTATCTTTCCTTTTTGTCTCTCTCTCTCTCTCTCTACCGCAGCAAGGTGGTTGTCTCAGGGAGATAAAAAGAGGGATGGTGGGGGGAAGGAGGGCGTAAACCAAGAAGTGGGAAAAGGATACGTAGCAACCTAGCTCGCACTCACGGAAGCACCGTGATAATAAATTCTGTGTTCGTTGATCGGCGTCAGAGCCTGCTTTGCAGTATGTTGAAAGCAGTTGCTGAATTCTCGGGAGTGCTACGGCCTTGTAGTTAAAGAGAGAAGCAAAACTTCTCCTTTCATTTACATGCAATTACTACACTACAGCTAAAAACTACATATAATTTGCCCTATGCCTTCCTTGGCCTCACTGCGAATGGGATTCATTACGTTGTATCAAACAAACAAGCCCTTGATCAATTTCCCTCTCGTTATACATGTACACAAGCACCCCCGCATACACACCTTTTCACACAAGAGGGCTGTCCCCTGTCAAGGGTTTCCTTGAGCGTGCAAACATGTTACTTCTTTTACACTCTGAAACTAAGTTACAATGACCATTGTG
The DNA here is from genome assembly GCA_013339685.2 of Hyalomma asiaticum. Lineage (NCBI taxonomy): Eukaryota > Metazoa > Arthropoda > Arachnida > Ixodida > Ixodidae > Hyalomma > Hyalomma asiaticum. Next base: position 3,067 of record JABSTT010001790.1, read on the forward strand.
ATGTCATTTATATTTTGTCCCTTGAAGAAATGGAACCTTGATGGGCACACCAATCAGTGGTAACTTCTGAGGATCATGTTCATGTGGTGGCCTGTACAGTGAACGTAATCATTGCCCTGATATTCTCGCATGCCTCAGGCATTGTTTCTGCATTCAGAGACCAGTAGGTGGCTTCTGTAGTGAAAAGGTCTAAATAATGGTAGCATTTTACATTTACTGCACAGCAGCACTGGTGCTTTTTGTGATTAAATACACAATGTTTTCTCAAGCAATTATGGTTGCCCAGTTACATTTTACACCTTCTTTTTCCTGCAGAAGTGCCATAATTACAAGGAGCTTTCCCACTTGGCAGAGAGATCAACATTACTCAAGAGAGAAAACTCCAGAAAAGGACTGAAGAAAAAGACCCATCTCATCTGCAACACGAGAGAGCATTGCTGCAGTGATCACAAAGTATCGGACAGAAATAAGGTTCCTGCATTTTCACAATGATCCATTGGCCTGCTGGCATTTCTGAAACTGCGAAATAAAGTATATATGGCAGACAGTGATTCAAGGGTTAATTTAGAATTTTATTTAACGGAAGAATTTTCGGGGGGGGGGGGGGTGAGGATTCAAATGGAGGGGGGGTGTATAAATCCCTGCATTTGTGACATTCCACTAGATCACATGCACACATTATGGGACAACTTAAAATAGTGCTGCGAGGACTAAAGGCCATCATATGTCACATGGGTGGTGGTGTGTAGCTTTCCAAGGAAATTAAATTTAAGCAGGGTGAACAAATGTTTTACATCTAATGTGAAGCAGTTGTAGGTATAGTGCTTAGCAAATGAAATACGGTACTCGGACCACGTGGTGGCCAGTGCACTTTGTGCTAGTGGGGTGCACTGGGTGATCACAGAAAGACCTAGCTGAATCAACACTTCAAACAGCGTCCAACTTTCTCCGAGCACTGCAACAAATTAGTTCAGTGTCCCCAGCGTAAAGCTATGACGTAGAAAGCATTGGCAGCCATGTGCTCCGAGTATCGAGGTGAAGTAAGAAAAAGACAAAAAAATAAGGCAAAAAGCGCGAAGCTGTTTGTCCTCTCCAAGGACTGCTGCTTCCTGATAGGGAAGTTCATGGTTCAGGCTGCCAGCATGGTTTCTAGTGGTGCAGAGGTGTTCTGCGGTCATGCAGCGACACGTGGCAGTGCGGAGCATCATCCTCTCCTCTTGACGCATGATGCATATGAGAAGAGAGGAAGCGACGCTCAGTTTGAAATTCAAGCACCTTCCGCGGTGCATAGCAATGCAGTTCTTGGCAGGCATCATCGTGAGCACACAATGTACACAGTGTATTTGTCAGCTCAAAATGGCCAGACCTGGTGAGGGGCCCTTGAAGTCCTGCATGCTGTATGGTAAAACCGAATTGCAAGGTTCCTGTTCGACCAATACATAATGGCAAGTGCAGTACAAGGCGTTGGTTGATTCTTTGAACCTTAACTAAACACGTAGTCACAAAGTAGAAAATGTGGTGGCCATGACAATGGGTGCCGCAAATCTCTACTCTCACAAAGGGCATGCCACCTACGTTAATGCAGAGATGGAACTTTTGGAAGCCATATGTAATAGCTGTGGATACAGAGCCGAGAGAAAAATGTGAAAGTGTCCAAACACACAGTTGTACACAGCAGCATCTACAGAACTTCAACCTGCATAATGTGCAGGTGTGCACTCAATCTGATTAGCTTGATGACCATTTATTTTTTAGAAAGGCAGGACACAAAACAGCTGTTTTCACATAACTGCTATCTTGCACTGACCAAATGGCCCTCAGTTGCGACTTTAAGAGTTGCTTCCAACAAAAGCCCTCCTGTACACTTTGTTTGCAGTATGGATGTTGCAGCTCTAATAATTGAAATGCAGCAGATAGGAGCAATTGTAGCATAATTTCCATGACTGGCTTTCCTGCAGTGTGGCTTTGCTGTGGCACGAATTTACAATTTGAGAATGGAAAGCATGTGCTGACTCTCACAGGTAAACTTGTTTGTCAGGAAGCCATAGTATGTTATGAGGTAACACATGCCAGTCCTATCTTAATCGTCTTCCAAGTTTATGAGAGCAAGTGGTTGGTTACATTTAAAACCTAGGGCACCGCAATCATGCCACACATTCTTGCCGGAAAAAGAGTTTTAAAAATTAACTGCATCTTACACAGTTAATTTCAAAAGATTCAGTTGTGAAAGGTGCTCAATGTGTTTATCAGAACTGCCTTTCAAGTTCCACTCAGTACAATTTCCACCTTAGAGTTTCCCTTTTGCAGGACCACCTACAGCACAAAATGACTCGCAATATTTAATCTCATGCTCCCTGAATTCACATCCGAACGTTATCACCAAGTCTCTCGGTCACTGAACTGTTTCAAAAAAGGCTACGAGAACATATTGCCTTTCTATTCGTGATACAGACCTTGACTGCCAGGTTCTACATTATACGTCTTGTGTGTATTATGTGTAATTATTTCTGAAGACAGTTTCTTATTCTGCTGGTAAACATTTATGCTTTCGTTCAAACTGCTTTTACCAAGGTGGTGTATAAGAAGCTACAATCTATTCTGCATGATTATCCTATGTATAAGGGTTATGTCACGCAGGCATTCTGCCTTTAGCCTTGCCATCCTAGACCACTTTTTTTGCTGAGCTCCTGATAAATAAGTAAAAAAAATGACCAATATTAACAGTATAAACCAGAATGACAAAATCACCGACAAGTGAGTGCCTTTTTTGTAGCCTACTTAGTCGTTTCAGCTGTTCTACAGAGCAGCTCTGTAATATTAAGCACATAGTCACATCTAAACAACCGTTGAAAGAAGCTCAATGTTACTCAATTTGCTGTGCAGAAATAAAAAGGTAACTGAATGGCTGCTGGTTTTCACAATCCACATGCAGTGCTCTTTACTCCGCTAAGTAATTTTGGACATGTGTAGTCTGTTGAATGTAAAAACTGGCATCTACACGTGTTCTTACACATGCAACAAAATTTGTACACTGTACTTGCAGTCTACAAATCCTTCAACATGGCAAGGGAAGCTTATTGTAACTGCCTCCTTGTGCCTCACATAATGTGACCTGTTCATTTGACAGAGGCAAGGCTCTAAATAAGGGGACTGGATCATTATACAGTTGCATTAGAGCAGCAGACCACAGCACCTCCACCCTTTATACTAACATGCACAAGGCATATAGAGGCATTGTTACGGCAGCGTGGTGTGGCAAACCTTTAACAACACCTGCATGGAGCTCAAACCAGGTTTACCATTGAGGAGGGCCAGCAGGGAAGACGAGGCAACGTAGATAACAGACAACAAACGTTTAATACATTTGTACTGGTGAGCGAGGCGCTCAGAGGAACATTACAAATGTGTGCACAGCAACGTACTGGAGCAAAGGGGTTGCCGAGAGCAACTGACTGGGCAACGCGTTCTCTCTCCCCTTTTATACCCTTTCGTGAAACGTCCCCAGTGTTCATCACGATGATCTCTTGTTGGGACCTGTCATTGGTACAGCAGACGCACTGGCACCTTGCGAGTCGTCGGCAGCGGGGTGGGACGAGCTTCTGAAGGAGGAGAGAAGGGCTCACGTCTACCCTGCACATACACAGTACACATGCACAATCGCCACAAACGACGAGCGAGTTGAAACACACTGGCTCGGAGGCCAGGCTTCACAGCCAAGTACCTTGCTTGGAGTTCGTTATATGTGTCGTTGCGCCGTTTCTATCGCAACAGCATACACAGAGAAGTCATGGCAGAAAGCCTGCCCATATATGCTTTGCTTTTTGCATAAACGCTGGTGCCACTTGCATATTTCAGTCGTCTAGGCCGTCTAGGAACTAATTTGCTATCGCAAGTATAAGTGTTATGTTTCCCAACAAATGAAGTGGAAAGAGCGTAATGACCAGGCGAGAAAACTGGAATCCCACTAAGAGCGCCCAGATTTGTTCCGCCCACTTCACCAAAGGTAAATAAAGCTCAACGCATACTCTAATGGCACAGAGGCGATGCTAAGGCGTTAGTCTAAGGTCCCCAATTACTAGGCACACGTTGGACACCGTCGAATTCCATCCACGACAGATAATCGCGCTGACGCCTGAATTGGATAGCAAAACGTGAAAGCTGGCTGTTACAGGGCCGCCGTTCAAGCTCCCCGGCGAGAAGTCGGCGAAGGGAACGACGGCAGTTTCGGTCGTTCCGTACGCAAGAGACACAGTTAAAAGATGGGAGTCGTGGTTGCGAAAACAAAACAACAAAATTTAATCTATAACGTTAAGGTAGCACGAGAATAAAAGGCAAAAACTGCGCTTCACTCCGGCTAGAGGGGGCCAGAGGTACGGACGTGCCTCGCATGGGCTCCGGCGTTTTATGCGAATTAATACGGATCGTTACGTACAGTCTTCAAGAGAGTGGTGTCGTTGAACTCAGCAAGACTAGCGGCACACGAGGACACCAAGACCTCACCGGTAGGTGGATATTTTCAACGACTTTTTTACCATCAAAAGTTTGGCTCGTGGTGCGGAACATACGAACGCGGACGGCGCCATCTTGGCCGCTCGCGTCCGACGGGCGTTTGGCCAGCCTTGGCGTACCCGGAAACCCCGCAGAATAGTGCCTTGAGACGGGAACGCTCAGTGAAGCTATAGAGAAATGAGTGAGGAAGAGAACGAAACTAGCGCGGAGGGCGCGTCGAAAGAACCGAGTATGGACTTTGACGAATACAGCGGCAAGACACTAGCCCCGGAATACCCGTGGAAGCAAGCTACCAGAAAGAAATCCCAGAAGAAAACAGAAAATGGGACGCAGATCAAGGAAGGCGATATGCCAGGTCGTAACATAGCGAATGACCACGATAGCGCGCAAACGCAACCTACAGGCAGCCAGCAACGCGAGAACAACGCCAAGGAACGCGGTGACCCCAGCGACTGCAGACGCGCTGGTGAACGCGGCGGCAGACTGCCGAAGAGGCAACCGGGCCCACCGCTACCAGAAGATGAATATAAAGTTGTCTTCAGACCTCAAACGGCACTCAACATCTCTAAATGGACCAGCAAAGTGCTCACTCAGAGCATTGCGAATGCTAGCGGAATCCCGACCAAAGAATTTTATGAGCACGTCACAATACAAACGCAGTGGAATCAAAATCTCATCGTTGCAAGCACGGCACTAGAAGAACGTGTGGAAAAGCTGCTCAGTGTCACCCAGATACAACTTGGAAAGGCCACTTATGAACTTCTCCCGTATGTGAGAACGGTATCCGGGTCCGTGAAGGGTGTCGTGCACGGAATCGAGGCTGGTACGACCACTCAGGAACTTTATGAACTCATATTCACCGACGGCTACACGATGACGTGGGCACGAATGCTAGGAAAGACGTCCACTATGGCAGTACTATACTTCGAGGGACCTCACGTACCTTTTTACGTGAAGGTGGGCAGCGTCTACACCCGTTGCCGGCCTTATCGCAAGACTGTCCAGTTCTGCAGGGCATGTCATGATTTCGGCCACAGGCCGGACGTGTGCCCCAATCCAGACAGAAACCTTTGTGACAAGTGCGGAGTAGAAAACCCACGAGAAAACCATGAATGCCATCTAAAATGCAAGTTGTGGGAACTGCCCCACCTGACGGCTAGTAGAGAATGCAAGAAGCGCTTGAAACCGGCGCCCCCGCCTCTGCGAATAAGGGAAGCAAGAAGTAAGTCAAAAACAAGACCGCTTGTAGAAACCACCTCTGAAGAAAAGGCGACTGGCAACGTAATCCAACCAAGCCCCGAAAAGCCGCAGAAGAAATCAAGGTCCAGATCCAGGTCACGAGGGCGCCACCAACAGCAGCAACAGAAGGTGAGCTGGGCTCATATTATCAATCCTCCCAGCGCTCCCTCAAACTCCTCACCCAGCAACAGCAGCAACAAGAGCATCAGCAGCAACAGCAACAGCAGCAGCAACAGATCTCGAAGCTGGAGAAAACGGTAGAATCGCTCAGGGAACTCAACAGCAAGTTAATGAAACGACTGGACGATTGCGAGAAGCGGCCGCAACACTTCACGGGGACCTCTCTACCTATGAGCCTCGAAGAACGCATCAACACAATAATCGAGCAGAAACTTGAGCGCATGGTCGACCAGAAGATCGAGCAAAGGTTTCAGCAGCTGGAGCATTTTTTGGAACAGAGGCTTAGCCAAATTACTAATGCCATGACGGAGAAGTTCGGAAACATTGGCACAACCATATTAAAGATGGGAGAGGCCATTGACACCCTCACCAACACAATCAGCAGCCTAGTAAGCAGGGCTGATGAGAGTGATCGGCGTCTCGCCACGCTTGAAAAAGAGCGAGAACAACTAAGAAAGAAGCCAAAGCCGAATCAGCCATGTGCTACAACCACTCCTACCCTTCACAATGGCGAGCAATAAAAAGGGAATCGGCGAGCAACTCAAACTCTGGCAGTGGAATTGTAGGTCGATACAGCGTAAAAAACAGAACCTTCTACAATTTACCTACAGTCATCAACCGGACATTATCGCCCTGCAGGAGACAGAGACCGACACATTCAAACTTCGCGGCTATGAGACCCACATAGCTGAAGGGAAAGGAAGGACTGCTATTCTTATTAAAAAACAGTACACAACGCAGCAACACCACATCGATCACAGAACGGGGCACACCCTAATAGAAGTAATACCGAGAACGAAGACTCTGCAATCGTTGTTCATATTAAACGTGTACAGTCCTCCATCCGAATCTCTAAACGACTTCGATAAGCTCCTCAACGCCGTGAAAAAAATCACCAAAGGACAGCAACTCATTGTTCTCGGCGACTTTAACGCTCCCCACATCGCCAGGGGCTACCACGTCACCCGCAAGAAAGGCAACAATGTGCATGACGCGGCTCAACAGCACGGCTTGACTTTATGGAACGACCCCCAACTTCCAACCAGGGTGGGAAACAGCGTCTCCAGGGACACTAGCCCCGACCTCACCTTCTCCTTTGGTATACGGCAGGTCCAGTGGACGAGGTTGGACGAAACCTTAGGGAGTGACCACTACATCGTCCAGTTGGTTATACAGCACTACAAGACCCCCCTGAAGACGGGCCAAGCGAAGATCACAGATTGGACCGCGTTCAGGAAGCACGACATCCCAGACGTGCAAGACATCGAAGAGTGGACGAAACAAGTCATTGACACGGTGGCCAAACACACAAAGACTGTCAAACTCAGCGTCGACCATCCTGACGTGGATCCCCACTTGCTTCACATGTGGGAGGCCAGGAGAGGCCTTCTAAAGCGTTGGAAAAGGCAGAGAAGAAACCGCAAGCTTCGGCTCCGCATTGCCGCTTTGACTAGACAAGCGGAGGAGTATGCTGAGGACTTGGCGAGACAAAACTGGAACCGGGTGTGCGACGAACTCCAGGGCACTTTGAGCAACCGCCGGACGTGGGCAATATTAAGGAAGTTGCTGGCCAAAACAGAACCGAGGACCACCACAAAACAAAACATTCAGAGACTGATCCATAATTTCCAGGGAACAGAGGATGAGGTCTTAAAAGCAGCCGCCGAAAAGTACCTAGGCACTCAACCCCAGCAGCCCCAGGTCTATCTACCAGAATACACAGGCCAACCCAACTCGGATTTAGACCAGCCTTTCACTCATGCGGAGATTATGACCGCGATGGCGAAACTTACGAGAAACACGACACCTGGGAGAGACAGAATCAATAACAAGACGCTCCGCAACCTCGATAATAACGCCACAAAACACCTTCTAAACTACATCAACGAATGCTGGGAAGACGGCAAAATTCCTTCTATATGGAAACATGTGGATGTGACCATGATACCGAAACCTAACAAAACACTCAATCTGCAAAACCTGCGCCCGATCTCCCTCACGTCGTGCGCAGGCAAGCTATTGGAACACATGGTTCACAACCGACTTGCTCCTTACCTGGAAGAAGGGGGATTCCTGGCAAGCACCATGTACGGTTTTCGACCTCATCTTTCGGCGCAGGACATCCTACTTCAGCTGAAGGACCGAGTGATAGACAACCTCAGCACGCACCATAAGAGCGCGATCCTGGCCCTTGACGTCAAGGGAGCGTTCGACAACGTCTCTCACTGCGCTATCCTTCGGAGCCTAAACAACACGGATTGTGGCCCCAAAGTTTACAACTACGTCCGATACTTTCTGACGGACCGCACAGTCACAGTGGGGCTGGCCCACTTGAGAACGGAACAGCTCAGAGCCCCTCCAAAAGGAACCCCTCAGGGTTCGGTAATCTCCCCACTGCTCTTCAATGTTGCGATGAGGGGCTTGCCGACGCTCCTGAGAGGAATCGACGGTATCGAACATGCGTTATACGCAGGCGATATAACCATCTGGACAAAGCCAGCACTTTCCGCAGGCCAGCAGCAGGACGCGTTGCAGGAGGCCGTCGACAAGACCGAGAGCTACCTGCGTGGCTGCGACCTCGCTTGCTCCCCGGAAAAGTCTGAACTGCTAGTGATGCGGGGAAGGGCGAGAGGGCGTCGTCCGCTGGAGACACCAGACCCCGAATTGACGCTCAACGGCGTCCGAATACCCACGGTGAGCACGCTGCGAGTACTGGGGCTCACTCTGCAAAAAGACGGCGCGGGCATGGCTACGATCAACCAACTGAAGAAGACGGTTGCACAGGTCGTCCAATTGATACAGAGAGTAGCGCATCGCAGGCACGGTCTTAAAGAACAAGACATGCTTAGAATAGTGCAAGCCCTGGTTACCAGCAGGGTGACGTACGGCACGCCTTACCTTGGGCTCAAAAACAGCGAGCGAGACAAGCTCAACACACTGATAAGAAAGGCACAAAAGACGGCGTTGGGGTTACCCCAGACGACTTCTACGGAAAAGCTACTAAGCCTGGGTATCCACAACACGTGGGAAGAGTTGGCGGAGGCTCATAGAACGAGCCAAATCGAGAGGCTGAAGCTTACCAAGCCGGGAAGGGACACTCTGCGACGTCTGGGATACCATGTCGAGGACGACGAAAAAGCCAAGAAACATATATCGCTCCAGTTACGCAACTACATCAACGTCGCGGCACTGCCTCGCAACATGCATCCCGAACATCACAAGGGGCGGAGAATCGCAAGGGTCAAAGCACTGAGTAAAGCCTACGGCAATGACGAGGGTGTCCGCTACGCAGACGCCGCTAAATACAGAGGGATGGAAGCGCACGCAGTCAGCGTGACAAATGGCAGGGGAGAAGAGCTCGCGGCCGCGTCGGTTCTCACCCGGGATACGGACTCGGCCGAAGAAGCCGCAATCGTCCTCGCGGCTGCCACAGCGAGGGGTAACGAGCAGCTAGTCATCCTTACGGACTCACAGGCAGCCTGTAGGCATTACCAACTAGGCCGGATAAGTGCTCCAGCATTAGACATCCTAAAGCGGACGAAGGAACTCCCAGACCTCTTCATAGTCTGGACACCAGGGCATGAATCTCTGGCGGGGAACGCGGCGGCACACGCCGCAGCCCGAGAACACACTCTCCGGGCTAACCCGTCAGCGGTCCGCGTCGTGGAGTGTCCTGACGAAAGTGTGCCCACACGATTCAACAACATCGTGACGCATTACCGACTCGGCAGGAGAAAATATCCACCACCACACCTCAAATTGACGAGGGAGGATGCCGTTGCATGGCGACAACTGCAGACAAACACGTTTCCGCACGGAACACTGTTGCACGCTATCCACCCCACTACCTACGAGTACGCGTGCAAGAAATGCTCAGCGCCGTGCACTCTCTACCATATGGTATGGGAGTGTACGGGTAATTCAACACTGCCTCCGATCCCTCAACCGCCGACTCCAGAGCAGTGGGAGGACCAGCTGACCAAGTCAAGCCCCGAAGACCAGCTTCGCCTGGTGGACAGAGCGAGACGGCAGCAAGGGACCACGGCATCCTGGACTGAGGACGCCGCCCACCTGAGGGCGACCATCGTCGTCTGCTCAACAATAAAGTTTATTTCTCTCTCACTCCGACTAACAATTAACAGCGATGACAGAGCTTTACAACCAATAGCATGCGAGAATAACAAACCACTAAGAAAAATAACCAACAATCTTCTAAGTGGGCCAATGTGATCGATACCGAAATCTAAACAACAAAAGTTAACGAAAGTTCAAGAAGAAAGTTCAGGGGTAAAAACAGGGGATGGCATACGTGGAGATGACCGGCAGCGTGGAGATGATGGCATACGTGAGGATGACCGGCAGCCCTTTTCACCCTTCCGCACGCTCCCCGCAAGCGTGCGGAGCGGCGTGCGGACTGAGCGAGAATAGGCCCGAATTGCGGGAAGGGGCGTGGCCATTCTTCTCGACGCACCATTGCGAGCGCAACCCAAGGCTGGTATGGCTCGTTTTCCGTGGCGCGGGCGGAAGCTGCAGACGAAAAGTCGACTATCGCAGCCAAAGCGCAGTAGTAAATTACTGAAAAGCAATGCCAGCGTCAGGCAGAGCGGCTTACTGGCGTAAATAAGCATCTGTGAAATTGTTATGCAGACTTGCGAGCCGTGTGAAGTAGGTCGACATTATATAGCGCTTCATACCACTCAACTTCTTTTTGAGGCGGCTGTTCTCTCGCTGCAGTCTCCCAGCTGATAGCATCTCCTTTTCTGAACATTTGCACCCTCATGCGGTTTATATTCTTTAAATCTGACTGCTTGCGAGGAACAAGGTCGTCAGTACTTTGCGTTGCGCACTTCATTGCCTCACTAGACGGCTGCAGTTCACCGACTGCATTTTGTGTGCTTCCTTACCTCCGACCACGAGATTACTTTCGGACATAAATGTCGCCACGCGGATAGCAGAAGCCTCTCATGGGTAGCTTTCGCAGCAGCCTGCACCTTCAGCACTTGTTGCTTCATATGCCTCCAAGGGTACATGAAGGCATCTGTCTTCAAGAAATACGCGCAACGAGAATGTAGAAGTTGACAAATTGTTGACAACGAGAGGGTAGAAGTTGACAAATCACGACCACGCGATAAATTTGAGCTCCCTTGTTGGTCTAGAGAACAATTCTCCGACAATCGCTCCAACTTGCGTCTTTTTTGTGGCTGCTGTGGCTGCATGTAGTTCGGATAGCCTGGGAACACGCTCCGAACAGCATTACGCTTGAGTCACCGCACCTTTGTGGAACCCAGAGCATAATCCGACTCTGAAAAGTGAAGCCCGCAAAAGACACTGCTAGCGGACTTGTCGTTTGGCACAAAGTCCTTTCTCGATATGGCCTTTAGCCACGCTTCGCGATGATCATAATTTGCCGGAAAGGTACGCAGCGGTACATTTATCTGTAAATAACGAAATATATGGAATTATGGGCGTGAAGCGCGGCACACATAGCCATGCAATTTTCATCACGCCGCGAATGATTTATTAGGGGCTTAGCACCAGTATGGGAAACTGCTCGCACCTACAAGGAACGTATACGACACAGCAAGGCAACGAAAAAATTCTTTCTTAAAGGACAACAAAGCAGAGCTCAGAACTTCCGACTAGTGCAGCTTATATTGTTCGAGCCATAGAGAACATCGCTGCAAGAGTCTGTCCAGTACTTTCAGAACCAGCCAGAAAGGCACACATTGCAAAAATAAGAGTCGTCACATACCACAAATTCTTTAACAAAGAAAAGGCGGTATTCCGCACTCTGGTCAAATGTAGCGCGACGAAAGTATCGGTTACCTTAATCCGCTAGTAAACGACCACTAAAGCTGCATGCACAAGTGATTCGTAAGTGTTTTACAACATGCCTTTACTTCTTGTAGCTGCAGGAAGGGGTCGAAAAAAATTTGACTGCGTCTCCGCGGTTCTTCTGCGCGAAAATGCGCCAGAACGGCTGACTCGTGACTGAATTCGCACTAAAACTGGGAGAGCGCGCCGCGATGGATGGATGGATGGATGGATGCTATGAGCGTCCCCTTTGTAACGTGGCGGTGACATGTGCGCCACCAGGCTCGTAAAAAATTTAAGAACTTTTCTTTTTTTTTGCTTCTCTCTTTAAGTTGTCCTCATGCCTTTTGAATATACTTCAATTAAATCGATCATACTATAGCAAAAACGGAAATTCATAGCCCAGTTGTCTGCCCCTTATGGCAGAAAGTCCTTATTTTTCGCTATAATTATTTTTCTCCGTTCTCTATAGTTTTCTGCTACCAGTATTCTAACCGTCTCTTACTTATTTCAATCGCGCCTATGTTCAGCTTCCCGTTGTTCTCCCTAAAACCCAAGGCTTCATGTAGGGTAATGTCCAAACGTACACCTGGGCGGATATTTCCGCATTCAATCAGAACATGCTCCGTCGTTTCCCTATCTTCCTCACAGCATGTGCATTTTTCTTCTTTACTGAATTTCGCTTTATAACCACGCATTCTAAGGCAGCTCGATCTCGCTTCAAACAGTAAAGCGCTTCCACTTGAATTATCGTAAAATGCCTCCCTCTTTATTTGGTTTTGCCCTTTCGGTAGTTATTCAGAGCCGGTTTTTTCTTACATCTCTGCCATCCAGTAAATCTTCCCCGCCTCTCTGACTTTTCCCTTTACGCTCTTTGTTGTCGGTTCTCTTAGAGCCGCATATTAACTGGTGAGCCTCTAAGTAGTTCTTTTTCTCCACTGCGTGTCAACGCTCTTTCTATATAAATAATGGAACACCTTCACTGCCCACCTATTCTCTTTCATATTCCGAAGCCTCTCTTCAAACATTATTTTGCTCTGGGCTTCCCTCGCCTCAAAACTCGTCCATCCCATGTCACCCTTTACAGCCTCATTTGTCGTCTTCACGTGAGCACCTAACGCGAGGCGTCCCACAGTTCTTTGATTCACATCCATTCCTGATTGCATCTCTGGCCTCAAGCACACCACTGAGTTCCTAAGTGTAAGCCCCGGTACCATTACCCCTTTCCACAGACCCCTAAGCACCTCGTACCTATTGTATCCCCATAACGCTCTGTGCTTCATTATTGCAGCGTTCCTCTTTCCCTTTGCTGCCAAGGCTTTTTCGTTACCTCAATGTATCTAACACCCTCATTTAGCCATACGCCAAGGCACTTGTATTCACTTACTCTCGGTAGTTCTTGGACCTGTATGGATACCGCCTGGTCATTGGGACCATTGAATACCATCAATACACATTTTGTTACACTAAATCCTAGTCCTAGAGCCTCGCCTTCCTTTCCGCATATATTCACCAGCCGTTGTATATCATCTCGACTGTCCGCGAATAAGACAATATCATCAGCATGAAATAAACCCGGAAGCATCTGCTCAATCATCACGCCGCCCTGTTTGTGTGACAGATTAAAACCAATGTTCCTATCTCCTAGCACTTTTTCCATTCTAACCATGTACAACATGATTAACAGCGGCGACAAAGGACATCCCTGTCTCAGCCCCTTGCTAATATCAACGTTCTCTATGCTACTGATTCCTCTCCATTCTATGCAAGCTGTATTTTCTCGATATATTTCCCTCAAAAACTGTACACAATCGTCGCCTATGCCCATTCCTTCCAAAATTTCCCACAATATTTCCTGATTAACATTGTCATACGCCCCAGTGATGTCTAGAAAAGCCACATACAAGGGCCTGCTTTCAATTTAAGATATTTCTATACACTTAGTAAGAACAAATAGCTTATCGTCTAATCGCCTGTCTACTCGAAATCCATTCTGAACTTCTCCCAAAATATTGTTACGTTCTGCCCGCGCTTCTATTTTTAATTTTACTGCTTGCATCATCATCATCATCATCATCATCATCAGCCTGTTTAGGTCCACTGGAGGACGAAGGCCTCTCCCAACGATTTCCAATCCACCCTATCCTGAACGAGTTGGTTCCACTTTATGCCTGCAAACTTTTTAATTTCATCGCTCCATCTAACCTTTTGCCTACCTCTGTTGCGTTTTCCCTCTCGTGGTATCCATTCCGTCGCTCTTACTGTCCACCTATTATCCTTCCTCCTCATGACATGTCCTGCCCAGGTCCACTTCTTTCTTTTAATTGATCAGATAATATCGGCTACTCCTGTCTATTCTCTGATCCATTCCGCTCGTTTTTTATCTCTTAGCGTTACCCCTATCATTTTTCTTTCCATTGCACGTTGCGTGCTCCTTAGTTTCATCTCTAGTTTTTTCGTTATTCTCCATGTTTCTGCATCGTACGTTAGTACTGGGAGAATGCAGTGATTGAATACTTTTCGCTTTAATGAGAGCGGTAAGTTTCCGGTCATGATTTCGTAATGCCTTCCGAATGCGCTCCAGCCCAGCCTTATTCTACGGAGAATTTCGTTTTTTTGGGTAGGAGTTCTTGATATTAACTGCCCAGATATACATATTCGTTTACACATTGTAAGGGTTCATTGTTGATTTTAAATTCCTGTTCCTTAGCTAAGCTATTGAGCATAACTTTCGTCTTTTGCCTATTCATTTTTAATCCAATTTTAATGCTTTCCCTGTTTAGGTCATCAATCATGTTTTGTAATTCGTCACCATCATTGCTAAAGAGCACAATGTCGTCTGCAAATCTTAAATTGCTGAGATATTCTCCGTCTATTCGAATTCCCTTGTCTTCCCAGTCTAGATGTTTAAAGACTTCCTCTAAACATGCAGTGAAAAGCATCGGGGATATTGTATCTCCCTGTCCCACACCTCTCCTGATCGGGAATTTCTCTGCTTCTCTCATGTAGGTGTAGTGTGGCTGTGCAATCTTTGTATATGTTGTTTATGGTTTTCACGTATACACCAGGTACCCCTTGTCGATGTAGAGCTTCTAGAACTGCTTGTATTTCTATGGAGTCAAATGCTTTCTCGTAGTCGATAAACGCCATGTAAAGAGGTTTGTTACATTCCGCGTACTTCTCGATTACTAGGTTGATAGCGTGGCTGTGGTCCATTGTCGGGTAACCTTTCCTAAAACCAGCTTGTTCTCTCGGTCGGTTAAAGTCGAGTGTTTCTCTTATCCTCGTAGAAATTACCTTTGTAAATAGCTTGTATATTACTGGGAGTAGGCTGATTGGTCTGTAATTCTTTAAGTCCTTTATGTCACCTTTCTTGTGGATAAGGATTATATTAGCATTTTTCCAGCTGCGCGGTACGCTACATGTCTTGATACATTTCGTGAAGAGCGATGCAAGTTTTTCAAGTACAATATCTCCTCCGTCTTTGATCAAGTCGGCTGTTATACCATCGTCACCAGCTGCTTTACCACGGGAACATAAAATGCAGCGATCACAGACTAGTAAGGCAAAGATCGTACTTAACCTAAAGAAAACAAGAACTAAATTATTTACTATAAAAAAATGTAATGTAGAGGTAATCAGAGCGAAAGACGACGAATTTAAAGTTGCCCTAAGCAACAAGTTCGAGGCCTTAGACGAAAACGGTGAGGAACAAATAAACAAAACCATGACGAAAACAATCCTTGCAACCGCGATAGAAGTCGGGGGTAAAACAACAAAGCAAGCAAAAAGTAAGCTGTCCCAATCTACCAAGGACTTAATAAAAAAACGCCAACAAATGAAAGTAACTTCATCAAAAGATAAGATAGAATTCGCAGAACTATCAAAATTGATCAGTAAAGCCAGGCAAGAGATGTAAGAAACTTTAACATGAGAGAAATAGAGAAAGCAGTAGAAAAAGGCACCAGCATTAAATCGGTCAAAAAGAAACTGCACTTAGGACAAAACAAAATGCATGCGCTAAAAGATAAACAAGGTAACGTTATCAACAGTTTCACCGAAATAGTAAAGGTAGCAGAAGATTTCTACTCGGAACTGTAGAGCTCTCAGACAGACCATACAACCTTAATAGAAATAGAACCAGAGGAGAACACCGAAATTCCATGTATAACCACTGCTTGCATAGCCATCCTGTATAGTACCGATGTAATGGTTAGCAGTGTATACGAACGAATGTTATTCTTTTCCCCCTTGCCTTTATAGTTTAAGTTCATTCTGCTTTTTCGCCAACTGTCCGGTGTTCGCCTTTGCTGTAAACATTTTTCTACGGCTTTCAATAGTGTCTCTTTAGTGTTCTGTCCTAATTCGTTAATGAGGCTAACGGGAACCCCATGTAAACCCGGAGCAGTGCGCTTGGGAATTTTTCCTTTGGCCTTTTTCTAGTTGAAATTCTCAAGTTCTAGCTCTTCCTTAGTTTCGCTCTCCGTCATGGTTTTGTCCACTGGGGAAATCTCTTGGGCGGTCTTTTTAAACGAATCGGCTGTTACCTTCTGGATGTAACCGAACGCTTCGTACCCTTCCAATTGATTTCCTCTTTCATCAACAATATGTGGATGCAATGTGGCAGACTTTTACCTAGCACTTTTACGTGGCTCCAAAATATCGTAGTTGCGGCCTTCTTTTAGGGGCTAAGCTCCTTAAGGTTTGGGTCTTTCCGTCCGTTGTTCCTAGTAGCGCGTCACCTTCAAAGAAATGAATGATGCTACGTATGGGAGGCGCGCCCTCGGCGAGTGCCTGCCGGCGCGCGAGCTCTCTCACTCTTCCATCTGCTGTCTTGTGAGAGAGAGAACGAAAGGCGCGCGTTGACTATGGAAACGCTCTTTCTTCGATGAACGCGCTACCAGCTCGCAAAGAAGGAGAACGCGCCCTCACCCGCGAGAGACAAGCTTGACGCAGGCAGCGTCTTCTAACGAGTCTCTTGATTGAAAAATACCGACTGCTCGAGCTGGAGAACCGTTGACCGGCCACCCATATATATATATATATATATATATATATATATATATGGGTGGCCGGTCCATATATATTATATATATATATATATATATATATATATATATATATATATATATATGCACTGGATCTTGACTTGCAATGAAGTGCCGGTGGGAGATTTCAGTTGTGCATAGTTGAACCATAAGGATTCGTAGCGTGCGTGTTAACTAAATTAATCCGGAACTCGGCACGATCTACGATGAACCACCGGAGCTTCGCCCACTCATCATCATTCACTCCGTGGATATGCTGTGAATTTTTTGTCATGAATTTCTGCGACCCAGCGCTCGCTTTCACCTTTAATTTTTGCCTCGACCAATTTCTGTACCAATTGATTTTTTCTCTAAATATATTTCCCATCTTTCGTTGAGTTCGACTTGCGGCCGCTTCTCCGTTTTTGCCTGTCTGTGCTCCCTTCATGTTTTACGTCGCTTGTCGATCGCTTCCCGGATATCCTTATTCCACCATCTTTTTGGCATTCTCTTTTCTTTCCAGCTAATAGTTTTCTTCTCTTTTCTTATCTCTTTCGTCATTACATGTACTAGCTCACTATACCCCAGTCCTTGCCTGCTATATTGACTACTTCTTCCTCTACTCTTGCGGCTATATTTTTTATTTATTTGTCATTTAAATACGAGGTGCCAAACTTTGATTCTACGTTGTTATTTTCAGTTTTATATCCCAGTTGTAATGTTATGCGTTTATGATCACTACCCAAGGTGTTCATCCCGTCCTCGTCTATTCTCATTCCTCTCAGTTTTCATAGATTCCTTCTGTCATAATACAATGATCAACGTTCGATTGTCTGTTTTGACCTCCCACGTGACCTGTACATCACACTTGGGCCCCGTGTTAACTATCACAAGACTATGTTGCTCGCAGAGATCGAGCAATAGCCTCCCATTGGTGTCTGTATATCCGTCAAGGTCATGGATGCGGGCGTACATGTCCCCTAGGAGGATGGTTTCGGCCCCATGACCAAATTCTTTAGTATCGGTGTTTATGCAGTTCTTTATCTCCAGACTCTTTCCTTACACTTATTTCCCGTCCACATGTAAGCTACACCTAGTCATGTTTTCTTTCCACCTTCCGTGCCCGAAACCCAGAGGTGCTCCGAACACGTTTGTTTTACTTTCTCCCATTTGGCTCCGCTATCAATAAGCATTCCAACACCCCCACCCTTTCTTTCTGATTTTATCCTGTTGCGCCCTTACCAAACGTAATTGTCAATATTAAGTGGCTCTTGCAGGTCTCTAAAGTGTGTTTCTGTAACCGCATAAACGCCTATCTTTTCTTTGTTTAACTGTTGCTCAATCTCTAACCACTTTGCCTTTTTTCTGCCACCCTGCATGTTTATGTAACTAATTGCTACACGCGCCTTCTCTCTTTTCTTCCTTTTACCTCTTTTCTGGCTTTTCTCAGTGCTACCTGCCCGAAAATCCCCTTGGTTGTTTCCTTTGTTCCTTGCTACCTCGGACTCCGAAGGGCCCGCGTGCCCCCCAAAAAAGCTACTGCACGTCCTGCAAGGCATGACCAAGCCTCCTACCGAAGTGTATTCTGTGTCTTTGGAAACCCCCCACCTATGCACCTCCCTGTTTATTTCCAGTACTTCGAAACCCTTCTCTCGACTCGTACGCCATATCTCTTTGTTTGCATCGACAACCGCTCTTTGCAGGTTGTCGTCAAGCACTGGTATTTCCGGTACCGTGCACACTACTATCTACACCTGGGGGGAGATGGCGCGCGTGTTGTCGACGCCTTTTGCCGCTAATCCTGATGATTCTTTGTTGAGGACGTCGGTTAGCCTGCCGCAATCATCACGAGGTTGCGTCCGTGAGCGCCAGATGTGAGCTTTTGTCTTGATTGCCTCATGCCTGACCCCAGCCTATGTCCTGCGAACGTCCCTATCAATACTCGTTTGTCGCCTTTCACCCTCTCTTTGAGTGCCTCGGTGCATCGAACTAAATTGAAATCACTGGTTATGATAATCTGCTGATGTTTTCCAACTGAAGTCACCTTCACCTGGCTACTGTCTGGGTGTTTAGCCCGAGCCACAGCTGCTGCATTGTCCACTCCCTCCCGCAAAACTACTTCCCGGAAACTGGGCTCCGCGCTCTTTCCACCTGTGTTTTTCACACCCGATTCCCCTTCCGCCCCTCCCGCGCTGGAGGTCGGCGCCGTACTATTCTCGCCGTTGCCTGCTACTTTGTTCACCTTAACTACTTTGGCTAGTCCCTCCTCTGCTGACCTAAGCCTTTCTCCCATGGCCTTCGTTTTCTCAGGCTCTTTTGCCAACGCATTTTCAAGCTCAGCGATTCTGTCCATAAGTTCGCTCTGAGCAGTCATCATTTTTTTCCATTATTGCCTCGATCTCGCACTGTCTATATTTGGCGTCAGCTTCTTCTGCCTTCTCTTCCGCACAAACCTCCATTTTCAGACCTGCCCCGCACCCTGAACACTTTGCGGTCTTTTTGACCATGTCCGCTCGTAGCACAAGGATCACACTATCTAAAGAACAAGATACTCGGTACTACAAACACTTCCCTAAGACAATACGTACCCAAAAAGTCACTGAATAGCCCACACTTCAAAACACTCGTGGTGAGTGTACGTGCACCTCAGCCACGTGGAAGAAAAAAATAAAGCAAAAAATGAAACTAAAAACAAGTTACTCACCCCCCCCCCCGAAAAAACCGTAAAAACTAATAACCACAAATATGGTTTATGATAACGACATTACTAGAAAAGCAAGCTCAATGCATACAAGAACATTTACCTGCCGCTGTCGTTCCGGAGACCTCGAAAAACACGTCCGCTCACGCCGGCACCCCAGCAGAGACCTCGGCACCCTAGCGAGCCTTTAGAGTTACTGTATGCTCCCTACGGGAGCAGAGTTGCGCATAGGTCCGCCATCTTGCACATCCATTCGCGTTAAGCAGGAAAGCCGCTCCTCTCGAATGTAGGAGGCGGTGCGGCTCAGCAGTGCGTGCGCTTTCTCGCTCGTTCATTCTGGATCGCTGGCCGAAAGACTCGCATCCAAAAATAATAAAGAAAGGTGATTCGAACAAACAATCAATTTACTAATTTAGGCATAAGTGGTTATAAATTGTTCGACGGCCCTTACTATCGGCAGAAGCGTTTTTATTTTTTGTAAATATCAAATGAAAACACTATTCTGGACAAAATGTATAAGCTGAACAAATCTCTCGTTTCACGTCGTACTTGACGCAAGGCTTTAAAATACAAAATAGGTACATTGAGAAACGATGAGTGCAGACAGCACAAGTAAAAAAAGATTACCTTCACGAAGAATCTTCGCGGATCAATAGGTATATCCGGCGTAATGGGAATTGGATACGCCTTACAAAATTTTATGCTGCGTAGCAGTCTGTCCTAGATCTATACAAGGTGAATCCTTATGCATATTCAAACGCGCACGTTTTTGTTCTTTGCGGTGCGATTTTTGTCACCGGCAAGCCGGCTCTTACCAAGCGGGCGTGAAGTCCTACTTATTCTGAACGTTTACGATTTCACTATCACAAAAATATTACTAATGAGAGTTATAATTGCTCCATATAGACATATCTTATGCGAGGCGTAGGTAGGAATGTGCATTCTAAAACGTACTGCTAAGCTGAAATAAATATTGGGTCGCATCGAGCGGCTGACATAACCCACTGTGCCGATTTCGACGACCGACCACGACCATTTAATCATTTCGCTTCGAGTGTCACTGCCTTTTTTTTGGCACATGTTTGAGAAGGCACAGTTTCCAGTAAAATTAAGCCACACATCACGCTGCCACAGCCAACGTTATTAGATCACAGCTGAGCCAAATGAGCTCTGCCTGGACGTCGAACCATGGCCTCCGCGATTTGCAGCTGCCGTCGCCGATTGCCGAGGCCACGGTCGAACATCGGACAGCGGTGGCGCGGCGGAAGGTAGCGGCCATGATGGCGTGACGGGCGTCAGCGCACACACTGCCGGGAAGTTGGCTTTCCCGTAAAAGGATGCATTTTGCGCACGTGAGCCCTCTCGGCGAATGGGGGCGCGAGCGGCGAGTTCTCTCAGAGGCGCAACTCTGTTCCCCAAGGGGAACATTTACAGTAACTCTACGATGGATGGATGGATGGATGGATGGATGGATGGATATTAGGAGCGTCCCCTTTATAACAGGGCGGTAGCCGGGCCACCAAGCTCTAGCTTCATTTCTTTTTCCTCTACAAACATTTCTTTCCCGAATCACACATATTTTCACCACTAATTTTTCTCCTCGCCTACCTATTTTATCTATCATCGTTCCGCTGTGATGTAACAATCTTACCCGAACTACCTTGCGCTTCTCTTTGCTCCATACCTTTTCGCCAGAAATACTCTAAGCGCCTTTTACTTATCTCTATCGCCAACATGTCCAGCTTTCCCGTGCTACCCCTGAAACCCATGGCCTCCTGTAGGGTAGTGTCCACAGCTACACCTGGGTGGACATCTGTACATTCAATCAAAATATGATCTGTCGTTTCCCTAGCTTTTCCACAGCACGTACATGTGTCCCCTTCTTTATTGAATTTCGCTCTGTAACTTCGGGTTCTCATGCAACCGGACCTTGCTTCAAATAGTAAAGCGCTTCCCTTTGAATTATCGTAAAATTTTCTCTCTTGATTTCGTCTTTCCCTTTTCTGTAGTTGTTCAATGCCGGCTTCTTCTCCATTCCTGCTCTCCAATCCGACTTCTCCGCCGCTCGAGCTTTGGGCTATGGTGGCGCCATTAGGCGCTAGCGGAATTACACTTCTCCCTTTGTGTAAGAGCCGAATAGGACGGTCGGAGCAACGCAGCGCCGCAGCAGCTGATCGCGGAGGCCACGCTCTGCCTACCCGCTTTGCTTTAGACGGCGACAAGCCATCTAAAGCAAAATGGCGACACTTCAGCGCTGAAATCGTCCCTGTAAAGTTCAGGAGAGCTGAATTCATCGTTGGACGACATCGCCACTCTTATTTTTATGCAACTATAGTAGGAGACAACTCAAGTGTGTAGTGAAGCCATCCCACTCCCTCATAATCGCCAGCCACTGTTCCTCCGCGAGGCTAAAAATAGTCCCTAGTTCGAACTTTCCGTGCAACCATAATAAAGTGCTACCATAATAAAGTGCTAAAACATAACTGGACCATAATAAAGTGCTAAAAGCAAAAATAAAACATAGCTGGACAAATTTACATGTATTCATTCGTTTATTAGAGTGGATCATGAAAGACCGACTCTTTTTTGAGCTGAAATGAAACGCTTGCAATGCAAAAAGCAGGCGCGCGCCTCAAGCGCCACCGCCTGAGTTTTCCAGCTCATTAAGGTGAAGTTTAACGCGTAAAAAGGGCTCGGAAGCAAAATGAACTGCACCGCGGCCTTTTGAAGATTGAAACGCTCAGCCTCCACATATCTTTACCCATGCTTCTTGCACGTCTCATGGCATCTACCGATGAAAGGACTCAGGAACAGTAGACGCGCTGGTACCGAAGGCTTAAACACAGCGCGATTTTGAAAAGGTCGCATGACGACGATTTTGTTTGCTTCCCTGATTGGCTGGCGGAGTAACACTTACTCGTGCCACTAGCGCGGTCCATCTCCCCTTGTTGCCAACTGCTGTATTTTTTTAAGCTGTGCCCTACTATTGTAGGGTACAACTTAAAAAAACAGCAGTTGGCAACAAGGGCCGATGGACCGCGCGCGTCGGTGTTACTCCGCCAGCCAATCACAGGAGCAAAGAAAGTCGTCGTCATGCGACCTTTTCAAAATGGCGCCGTGTTCATGCCGTCGGCACCTGCGGAGCGTCTGCTGTTCTTGAGTCCTTTCGTCGGTATAAGCCATGATGTGCTCGAGAAGCACAGAGAAAAATGTGTGGAGTGTCAGCGTTTCTATCTGCAAAAGGCCGTGGTGCAGTTCATTTCGATTCCGAGTCCACTTTACGCGTGCAACTTCACTGAACTGAATTGAAAAACTAGAGTGGCGGAGCAATGTTGTACGCAGTTTCCGCATTGCAAGTGCTTCATTTAAGCTCTATAAAGAATTGTCCTTTCTATGTTATATTCTAATAAACGAATGAAGACGTAAAAATGTATGCACGAATCCATTATTGTTGCCACCCTCGCTTTACTTTGGTAACGTGGAAAGTTCAAAGAAGGAACTATTTTGGCCTTCGCGGAATTGCAATGGCTGGAGCTTATAAGGACGAGGGAGGGGCTTCACTGAAGACTTGAGTTAAGACCATTTTCATAAATACGGCCCCTGGTGGTGAGCTTTTCGTCAGTTTCGCTTTGCAAGTAATCATGGGTTCGCGGGGCGCCATCATGAAGGCTTCGCTGCAGAGCGGGAGCAAGGCGCGAGTGCGCTGACAGCTGGTTCCCGTGTGATCTGCCGAAGTCTCATCGTCTGTGTTTGCGAACATCCTTTCTTCGCAGTGTGTTCGGGCCCCGAAGGGCTTCTTCTCTACAGTGAGTGGTATTTTGTGCCCACTAAAGGGTTGGTAGGGCAGAGTGGCTCGGTCACAGGACGATGATAAACCTGCAAGCGTGCGTTGTCAACGTCTGCGGCAGCCACCATCAACACCTGGCACCAGCCCCGAACAAGAAAAAGGGCTCGCCATATTTTGGCGAAGTTTACGTGGCCACATCAACTTTTCGTGCTTCCTAGGAACAAGAAAGGTGAGCCGCTACCGTTCTACATGTGCGTGCACGTAAACATGCTGCCGGTGCTGTGTACGCAGCCCCAGAGAACGCACAACATCCCAGGGACGTCCCAGAAATGTACCAACATCCCACATCCATGTTGGGATGTCCAAAATGCATCCGAGGGACATGTACTCAGGGATCATCCCAAACACATCCATGGTTGGCCTTTTTACTAGGACTTCAAATTAGTGCCTTTCACCAAGTGCCACTATTTGATTATTTCGGTACAACGTCAGATAACCCAGTAATTTAATAATGCATGCCGGTGTTTGCATAATGGAGCACGCACGTTTGGAGTCAGCAGTGATCGAGCTAGGGCACTGGTTATAATTTTGTTATTTCTTCCAAAGTAGTGAGTTAATATCCTGAAGAGCAGGCCTCTTGTGCTGATTTGTCAAGTCATTTTCCAATCACCACACGGGGACGCCGAAGTCTGCAGAGCCAAAGTACCACCGCATTTTGACTTTGCTCATACGCGATAACGCGGACACAAAACAGGAGACGGCTTAAACGGCTTGGATTTCGTATACAAACACGCCCTCCGAAAAGTCGTATTTAAAGCGGTAAGATAATTTGTAAATAAGCTTTGCTATAAAAGAGACATGCCGCCGAAAAAGATTGATGCACTAATATTTTTCAGAGGTAACAAATGTACAATTAATTTTTTTCAAATACATGCACTTCGGCAAGAGCCTTCACGGCAGACACCCTTAGCCACTGCGGGCGTTTGTGCAGTTTGTCGCCATACGTGGTCTGATGTGCGTGTTACTTAGATTGTCACCAGCTTATTTATCGGTGTACCCAGCGTCTTTGGAATATTCGGCGATCCAGCCTGAGTTCATAACATTTGAGCTTAGTTTAGACAATTTCAGTTATTACATTCTTAGCAGCTTTCTCACATTTTGTTTCTTGCCCCTTCTGTAGTGTTTGCTCATGGAAGCAACGTGTACGGGACATGGATGCTACATGCTTGGCCCACGGTAGGTCGTGTGCTGTGAGCATTGTTGCAACGCTAACATTTGCATCGTTTGTATCACTGCCGCACTGCATTTTCCTCGCTCTCGTGTCATATTTTGCTTTTACGCAGATGCCTTATTTGATAATGAAACGCAGAACACAGAAGAAACAATCTCGGACATCCGCGTCCTCGTTCACCTGTGCTGCAGAACTGCCAATAGTCTAGCAATGAAGACCACTGGTGGCGGAAAGCGGAGGACATGTGGGAGAATCTATGCATATGATACTTCCACCGGACTACTGCTGTGCAATAAATAAGCGTGGCATTCACCTTATTTTGGGCACTCTCTTTTTTGGGGGGTGGGACGCTGTTCCAAAGAATTCTGTGGTCAGTGAACGACTACCGGCATGTGAGAAATTAATAAATCTCACAAAGAAAGAAAAAATAAAAAGATCCCAATAACCTCCCATTACCTCGCCGTCAGGGACATCGCAAAAACATCTCCTTTTGTATCACTTGGGATGTTTTTCAGCGGTATATGGGACATCCCATGGGACATCCCTACCTCCCAATTTGGACGTCCTTTCGTAGTCCTTAGGACGTCCATGTCTTGTCTGGGGCGACGTTTGTGTTCGCACTGTTCACGGATGTTTTCGTTTTTCTCTCCCGCAAGGAACAGCGAGGGGGCACCATTGTGTTTCGAGGGTTGTCGTACACGTTCCGCAGCAGGAAAGAAGCACTTTTCAATAATGTTCATTGAGCAAAGCTTGGTTGTTTTTGCTAGTCATTTCCCGGGCCCCTCCGAGCAGCATGGATTAGTGTCCGCGTAGCTTGTTGCAAAAAGCTTACAGAACGCGACCGCAGGTAAAAAAAATTGACGTGAGAATTAATATGATGAATAATGCTTGTCTTAACCTTAGTGACGAACTATGCAAGAGCATTTGGCGACAATACTGCGTAATCACTTTCCTGGCAAGACTGTCAACCTTTCTTGCATGCACCGATAAATGCTGTTGTTATTCACGGTACTGTTCATGGCTGCGGTCACCGCCTAGGAAATGCACGCATTCTTATTTTTGTTTGCAGCCTAATATATTTGCAGTCGCCCTTGGCTCCGGCTGCCCTAGCGAACCTTGAGGCTCGCGCATCGCAATCCACCGGATGTTAAAAAACACTAAAAAGGAAAAGAAAGCTCAGCTTGCCCCACTGAAACTTTCCTATATATGTGTGTGCAGCGCGTTTACGAATGAGAGGCCATCGGCAAGTGTGTTTTTACTCATTTATTCTACGGAGGCGTTTGTTTACAACTAGGTTCTTAAAACTTGAAGTCGTACGAGGCTAAGCTTTAATGCATTCTTGTCGTCCGTAGGGAAAAACCGTCGCCCGACCTCCAACGTAATGAAAAACCTTTTGGCGTGCTGTAAGCTTCGGACATTCCGCCCCGTATAATAATACACCAGACAAGAATCGGTTCACATAGTTTGGGCTACAAGAGTTGGTTACAACTTTAAGTGACTCAGGAGTAGAGATGGGCAAAGCGGCTCACTTGAGTGAGCGGCTCAGAACGGCTCAGCACACTGCAATGATCCGGTTCATTTCAACGGCTCACCGGCTCACCGGGTCCGAGGGAAAACGCTCTGGCACGAGGAAAGAACGGGACCGGCCGGAGCGGTGGGCGGCCGTTTGGCTGCCTTGCATTCGCGTCCGTGGTTTGCCCATGTCACTGTGGGCCCTAACATCCCTGCTTAAGGCAAGCGAAGCACACACAATTTCCGCGTATATGACTTCCGCACAATTCAACTCTGCGAGGGACCTTATATTGCAGTGATCGTTCTACACGTAAGTATTAAGTATAATATGCGCAAACCATTAAACAACTACCTGCAGGGTATGTGAGAGCTTTTCTCTATTTTTGTTTCCGGTTCATGCAGTTTTGTTAGGAGAGACACATTTTCATTCGCTGAGGGGTGAGGTGGCTGGCAGAAATTGTGAGGCGCTTAGCAGATACTAACATGCATAATAATTTTATCTCACAACAATACCACAAAATTTGATTCGACCAACATGTCTTCCGAAAATCATATAACCAAGAAAGTTGAAACGCTGCGCGCGTGTGTATGAGTGTGTGTTTTCTGTTTGTGACTGTATCCAGTTCGTGCTTTCTTATTCTGCCTAGAAAGTATGCCTGCCTCCGCTTCATGGAATGGCATACAATCAGCCTTATCGGCGCGGTGCCGGCTTCTCTACAAATCACCCCGTATCCGGTCGCCATGCATTTTCTATCGGCACATTTCGCTAGAAAGAACGTGACATGTTCTTGCTGAGAACTCGGTTTGTGCACTGGACTGGAGCGCGCCGCCCAATATTAGATGTTGCTACCCTTGACTCTTGACTATTATGAATGCGAAGAAGGCAAACAAAAGCCCCTGTTCCAGCGCGTCAAGTGTTGGTTAAGTCCGTAGTAGCCACGTGAAAGCGTGGCATCGTCTGCTAATCCTCCTCGTGGAGGATTAGCAGATTGTCACTAAATTTATTTGCTATGCGGCGCCACCGTGTACGGACATTGTGAATATATGCACCATAATGTGCAAAGAAAGGGTCGTTACTTGGAAAGTGCGCTTTTGTGGCGCCGCGCATATTTACAACAGTTCCATAAGTAATTACAGCCGCAGCAAGGGAGCGTTAAACAGATACAATGAAGAATTCCCCACGCTTTGTGCGAGACAACCCACTTCATGTTTGAAAAGTACATGCGAGATCTGCTTTGAAATATCCGGAAAGCAGCACTTGCCGTGTTTCACTGTCCCGTGTCGGGACCTGTCTTAAATAAAGCACTTAATTTTAACGTGTGTCACTGTGAATGGACGCATTTCTATAAGACGTTCATTGACCTAAAATAGCTTAGAGTGTCCGTCAGTCTGGGTGCCATCATGATGTGCCGTAAATTTGAAGAGATGTTTAGCTTCCGTCACCCACTGACAGAAACAGACGTCGAACAATATCTGTGCAGCCCATATAAACAGATCAAAACTCAACGAAGTGCGATCATGTCATGATATTTTTTTCCAACATGCGCCACGACGAAATAATATGAAGCCTTGACGTGACGTGACATTGATGTGCTAAAATACATGCTCAGGAAGTTCAGAGGACTGGATGATAAGGGTGACATATTTATAACTATACTAATGAGCACTAATGAGGACTTAAGCTACGTTGACCTGTTGTCTTTAATGACACCAAATACCCTTCTAGACCTGGAGTCGGTCTTCGAAGTGTTGCACGAGCTCACGATGAACTGCCTCACGCAGCGCACACAGCGAGCGAGATGCGAGTAGCGCGAGTCAGCCCGCGACGGCCAACACTCGTCGCCGCCGTCAAAACGAAAAGCGATCCAGGTACTTCAGCACGGCTCACCGCGGCTCATTGAGCGAGAGAGCACCGCCTTCCGCTCTCGGCTCTCTGAGGGAGAGAAAGCACGGCTCACCTCGGTTCACTGAGCGAGAGAGAACCGCCTTCCGCTCTCGGCTCTTTGAGCGAGAGAGAGTCCCAAAGAACCGCCGCTCATTTTTACTGAGCCGGCTCACCTCGGTTCACTGAGCGAGAGAGAACGCACGGTTCACTGAGCGAGAGCGCCTTCCGCTCTCGGCTCGCTGAGCGAGAGAGAACCGCGTTCCGCTCTCCCAAAGAATCGCCGCTCAGTTTTACTGAGCCGCGGATCACTCGGTCTTTCGAAAGAGCCGTTCAAAAGATCCGGCTCACCGCTGAGCGACCCATCTCTACTCAGCAGCGGTGGTCTGTGGATATAAACTTGGCCAATAATCTATAAGGTTGTATCCAAACGAGTAAGCAAGTGTATACATGCCTCCTTAGTCACAAAGTTATGGTCACGGCCATTACGATATAGTAAAAGTGAATAGATGCACCGTTTTCTAATCGTGTGTGGTGCGTCACAGCTCCTCTGGCTTCTGATTAAATTTATAACCGTTTCACTGTTCTTGTCACGGCAACCTCAATGCTAGAACGTCGGACGTTTGGATTATCATACAACAGGTTCGAACAATTAAGCACCGCAATAACAAACAGGAGCAATTCAGTATTCGGCGGTGCTGAACTATCACGTACTCGCGCATTGACATTCGCCGAGGCTCGCGTCGTCTGCTAGTCTGCCCTCATCATGGCAGCTCGTTGGAGGGTCCGGGCGAGCAGTCTTCCCGCGAGCGTGTACGCGATTGTACGGATGGATGCGTTTTCGTCGTGATTTAACGACACTGTCGGGCTTCAGCGATGTCGAAAAATAACTGCGGCGTTGTCGGCTGCTCAAGCACACACAAAAATATGCACGGAGTGAATGATGATGAGTGGGTGAAGCTCCGGAGGGTCATCCTAGATCGTGCCGAGTCCCTGATTAATTTAGTTAACGCGCACGCTACGAATCCTTATGGTTCAACTAAGCACAAGTGAAATCTCCCACCGGCACTTCATTGCAAGTCAAGATCCAGTGCCTATATATATATATGGGTGGCCGGTGAACGGTTCTCCAGCGCGAGCTGTCGGTGTTTTTCAATCAAGAAACTCGCTAGAAGACGCTGCCTGCGTCAATGTTGTCTCTCGTAGGTGAGGGCGCGTTCTCCTTCTTTGCGAGCTGGTAGAGCGTTCATCGAAGAGCGTTTTCATAGTCAACGCGCGCCTTTCGCTCTCTCTCTCTCAGAAGACAGCAGATGGAAGAGTGAGAGAGCTCGCGCGCCGGGAGGCACGCGCCGAGGACGAGCGCGAGCGTGGCTACGACGCGACAACGAAACAGCGAGCGCCGCAGCGCCATCTATTGATCAATTCACGTACTAGCTAAGCAGCCCCGCAGCGCCATCTCGTGATCATTCTGAGATCATTCAAGAGCGAGCGCATTCAAGAGCGAGCACGAGACCTAGCGGTCTCGTGCGCCATGCGCTCCCATAATACGCGTTCCCATACACCTGAATGAAGCGAGCC
This sequence comes from Hyalomma asiaticum, assembly GCA_013339685.2. NCBI lineage: Eukaryota > Metazoa > Arthropoda > Arachnida > Ixodida > Ixodidae > Hyalomma > Hyalomma asiaticum. The sequence continues at coordinate 32,527 of JABSTT010001790.1, forward strand.
CCGCAGTGCCATACGCCATCTAGTGAGCACTTCACGAACTAGACGAGGTGGCTACGAGGGACAACAGAGGATGGAACGACCCACGGCGTAAGGAGCTTCGCCCCTAAATATTGCCAGGAACGCACTTCTACAGGTTTCCAGTGCTATTTCATGAGCGAGAGCGACGGCGGCGGTGGATTGCGGCTGTACGGCGCACTTGGTCGCCTCACCTGCATTGTAGACGCTACAATGCACATGAGGTTGTTATTACTGATAAGACGCGATGCCTAGGCTCTCTTGAAAAACGAATGGCGCGAAGCGCAATGCCAGATGATGTGGGGCAGGTGACGGCTCCTTTACAAAAGCGCCGTGGAATCAGGTGTGCTGCACGAAATCGGCTGCATTCTACCTATTCATAGTACTAGAATGCGATCACCGGTGCAGAATGTTCGCTGTTCGCTCGCCTTCACTATATGCATATTGGCTGTAAAACATGGCACGTGTGCGCATTGAAGGCTTTTGACAGGATCGACATTCAGCCGATTCAACCTCCTTTTGAATGCCTCGTAACATGACTTCGTGCTAGTAGGAAACTTCCTTGATGTATCCCACTAATGCTCATTCGCTTTACACAAGCTGTGTTATGAGTGGGGCCATAGGCGTGCGCACAGGAGGGGGGGCTTCCCTATTCGCCTGGGGGGGGGGGCAAGATCTGCCCCTTGCATTGACTTAGTGGAGCCTAGGGGCGCTACGATGATCCTTTGACCCCCCTTGATGGGGAACCCTGCGCACACCTGAGTGGAACCGTAGGGAAGCTTTCTGACGCTTGTCTGTGGCAAACACTCGGCGCGTATGGTGACACTGTCGTCCCACACAGCTGTGACATGGGACACATGTCCACTATTATAAAGTGCGGCTCATTTGCGCACACTATCGGCGCAAAAGTAATTATCTGGGACGCGCACCAGCGGCAAATCGCACGCGCGAACTTCCGTCATGCTTGCAGTGAAATGAGGCATCTGCTACGCGACCCACCAACGGTTCCAACGGCCGCCGCTACGCGGCTTTCAGCGCTGCGCATCGCGATATAACCGCAAGAGTAGAGGAAGTAGTCAAAATATGAGGCAAGGACTGTGGGTATAATGAGCTAATTCATTTAATGACGAAAGAAATAAGTAAAGAGAAGAAAACTGTTTGCAGGAAAGGAAAGAGAACGCCAGAAAGATGGTGGAACAAGGAAATCCGGGAAGCGATCGAAAAGCGACGTAAAGCATCAAGGGATCACAGACAGGCAAAAAGGGAGAAGCGGCCGCAAGTCGAAGTCACGGAAAGATGGAAAATATATTTAGAGAAAAGATCTATTGTACCGAAATTGGTCGAGGCCAAAATTAAAGGTGAAAGCGAACGCTGGGTGACAGAAATTCATGACAAAAAGAAGGGCGCGCCTAGGATCTTTTGCAACCACATAAAAGTGCTAAGCAAAAAGTCTGCCACATTGCAACAGCATATTGTTGATGAAAGCGGAAATCAATTGGAAGGGTACGAAGCGTTGGGTTACATCCAGAAGGTAACAGCCGGTTCGTTTAAAAAGGTCGACCAAGAGATTCCCCCAGTGGATAAAACCATGACGGAGAGCGAAACTAAGGAAGAGCTAGAACTTGAGAATTTCAACTGGAAAAAGGCCGAAGGAAAAATTCCAAAGCCCACTGCTCTGGGTTTAGATGGGGTCCCTGTTAGCCTCATTAGCGAATTAGGACAGAACACAAAAGAAGCACTATTGAAAGCCGTAGAAAAATGCTTACAGGAGAGGCAAATACCGGACAGTTGGCGAAAAAGCAGAATGAACTTAATCTATAATGGCAAGGGGGAAAAGAATAACATTCGCTCGTATAGACCGCTATAGACATCGGTACTACACAGGATGGCTATGCAAGCAGTAAAATTAAAAATAGAAGCCTGGGCAGAACGTAATAATATTTTGGGAGAATTTCAGAATGGATTTCGAGTAGGCAGGCGTTTAGACGATAACCTATTTGTTCTTACTCAGTGTATAGAAGTATATAATATAGAAAGCAGGCCGTTGTATGTGGCTTTTCTAGACATCAATGGGGTGTATGACAATGTTAATCAGGAAATATTGTGAGAAATTTTGGAAGGAATGGGCATAGACGACGATTGTGTACAGCTTTTGAGGGAAATATATCGAGAAAATACAGCTTGCATAGAATGGAGAGGAATCAGTAGCATAGAGAACGTTGATATTAGCAAGGGGCTGAGACAGGGATGTCCTTTGTCGCCGCTGTTATTCATGTTGTACATGGTTAGAATGGAAAAAGTGCTAGGAGATAGCAACATTGGTTTTAATCTGTCACACAAACAGGGCGGCGTGATGATTGAGCAGATGCTTCCGGGTTTATTTTATGCTGATGATATTGTCTTATTCGCGGACAGTCGAGATGATATACAACGGCTGGTGAATATATGCGGAAAGGAAGGCGAGGCTCTAGGATTTAGTGTAACAAAATGCGGATTGATGGTATTCTATGGTCCCAACGACCAGGCGGTATCCATACAGGGCCAAGAAATACCGAGAGTAAGCGAATACAAGTGCCTTGGCGTATGGCTAAATGAGGGTGTTAGATACATTGAGGTAACGGAAAAGCCTTGGCAGCAAAGGGAAAGAGGAACGCTGCAATAATGAAGCACAGAGCGTTATGGGGATACAATAGGTACGAGGTGCTTAGGGGTCTGTGGAAAGGGGTAATGGTACCGGGGCTTACACTTAGGAACTCAGTGGTGTGCTTCAGGCCAGAGATGCAATCAGGAATGGATGTGAATCAAAGAACTGTGGGACGCCTCGCGTTAGGTGCTCACGGGAAAACGACAAACGAAGCTGTAAAGGGCGATATGGGATGGGCGAGTTTTGAGGCAAGGGAAGCGCAGAGCAAAATAAGGTTTGAAGAGAGGCTAAGGAATATGAAAGAGAGTAGGTGGGCAGGGAAGGTGTTCCGCTATTTATATAGAAAGAGCATTGACACGCAGTGGAGAAAGAGAACTAGGAGGCTCACCAGTAAATATACGGCTATAAGGTAACTGACAACAAAGAGCGTAAAGGGAAAAGTCAGGAAGGCGGAGAAGATTTACTGGAGGGCAGCGATGGAAAGAAAACCGACTGAATAACTACCGAGAGGGCAAAAACGAAATATAGAGGGAGGCATTTTATGATAATTCATGAGGAAGCGCTTTACTGTTTGAAGCGAGATCGGGCTGCCTTAGAACGCTTATTTATAAAGCGACATTCAGTAAAGAAGAAAAATGCACATGCTGCGAGGAAGACAGGGAAATGACGGAGCATATTCTGATTGAATGCGGAAATATCCGCCCAGGTGTGCGTTTGGACATTACCCTACATGATGCCTTGGGTTTTAGGGAGAACAACGGGAAGCTGAACATAGCCGCGATTGAAATAAATAAGAGACAGTTAGAATACTGGTGGCAGAAAACTATAGAGAACGGACAAAAATAATTATAGGGAAAAATATGGACTTTCTGCCATAAGGGGCAGGGAACTGGGCTATGAATTTCCGTTTTAGCTATAGTATGATCGATTTGATTGAAGTAGATTTAAAAGGCATCAGTACAGTTTAAAGAGAGAGAGAAGAAAAGAAAAGTTCTTAAATTTTCTTACGAGCCTGGTGGCGCACATGTCACCGCCCCGTTACAAAGGGGACGCTCATAGCATCCATCCATCCATCCATCCACCCATACTTGCGCGATGCAAGCATCTAATTGTCGTACGCCCCACCTTTTGTTATCAGCTTTTATGTACCTAGGGAGAGAATGTCTAGGGATTTTCGACAGTGGCGCCGTCATTTGTTGGCGGGGTTTTTTTGCATGCCGACTAAACCGACCGAACGACCGAGCAGGTGTTCTCTGACCAAACCTCCAAGTACTGAGACCGAGCTACCGAGCCGACACGCGGCCGTGCCGCCGTGCGATGGAGTGTGGACTTCTCGGAACACGGCTCCAGTGCTTGTGCGTTTCGGCAACGCAGTCCGGCGCCCCGTAGCGAGTTCGCCTTATCTATGAACGTCGAGGGCGAAGATTGTGATGTGCTGCCTTTCCACGTAACTCTAGCGTTACAAGTAGGTCCCGTGCCGATCCCAAGTTCGCTCCCTCCTTTGAACGCGCGCGTCTAGAGCGACCGTGCTGACCGCGCGTCGTGCAGCTTCATTGGTGCTCTGACAGCCTAGGTAGCGAGCTTTGGTTACCCGTGCCTACTTTGCCGTGGCCACCTTTGATAGATCGGCGACTTCGTATGACAGGTAAGTAATATCCTTGTTGTTCGGAGCTTTGTGCTTTGCCGCATGTAATAGCCATGATTCACAGTGTGCCAGTTACATATCGCATGTCGTGTCAAAAGCTATCGTTCTATCGCGAAAAAGTCGGGAGCGTGCTTACAAGCTAGTTTACAGTCGTTAACAAAGGCGCCAATCAATGCACTTGCGGTCGGTACATTTGCGATTGTTGCAAATGGAAACGTTCGTTTAGTTCACTCGATGACCCAGTTCACTCGATGCTTGTTTTGGGGGCAGTGTAAATCAGGCTGCAAATTCTGTTAATGGTAAATGTAGCTCGGTGCTTCTCTTTATTTCAGGATTTCCCATCTAGAGAGACAAAATGGAAGGGCAGACCCAGCGGGCAGCAGTTGCACAGCTTCAAGAAAGTGGCAATGTACACCAGGGGTTGTTAATCGTCTTTATTACCAGCACTCTGGAAAATATATGCTCCTGTTATCATTGGCAGTGGTGAAAGAAGAGGCACCTTCAAAATAAGCCGTTGCTGCAAGAGAGAAAGGTGGCAGGGTTTGAGTGACATTTGTACCAAAGTTCATGGTGATGGCTGTTGTTAATTTACTTCATTTATTTTTCATACCACTTTTGGCTACAGCACAGTACTGCATTAGCGAACATTGCTTAAACATGTACTGCTGAACCTACTGATTCATTATCCATCAGCAATACCATGAAACCTAAGACTTCTTTCACATGTGGCAATGCCCTTCCAAAGTGACACAGCGTGTGTTAAAATGCACTTGCTCAAAACGACGCTGTAGTTTTCTAGTTGTGTACAGGGTGTAACATAATAAGTACGATCTGCATGTGTTCATTGTACCTTAAAAATTTTAAAGCATATGTGCCATTGCTGTCCAAGGATGTCAATAAGAGTTTGATTTGCCTTTGCCAGCCATTCAGTCTTATTTAAAGACTGTCTTCAAAAGTTTGTACTATTTGTATTACCAGCATCTGAGCAGCGAAGGGCCCTCGAGCAGCGAATGGCTGCTCGTGTCAGGAGCGAGCAGGAAACATTGTTACGTGAGCCGTCCTCCGCTTTTCGTCATTATCATCTGTGACTAGTACTACAGTGTGTTGGAAAAGATACTGCAGAAGTGGACCTTGCGGGTAGAAATGAGCAATGCCTTTAAATATTGCCACAACCATACTGCCATGCTCATATTAAAGCAATACGAAAAGACGAAGGTGTTGACATGGCCATGGTGGAAGCACACTAATGCGGTTAAATGAACAGAGGATTAAACTCATGCATGAGATCTTGCAAACACTGAATAGTTGATATGATGATTTTGGATAATGTGTGTGGCATGAAGTAAACCAGTGCCTCCAGTGTGATAATCTAATAAATCGGTAGAGAATACCAGACAGCAACCAAAATGCAATATCTTTACCATTTTCTCAATGAGCCCCTCACCAGGCCTGGCCATTGTGAGCTGACAAGTACATTGCACGCTCGTGTTCATATCTGTCTAGAACTGCATCGTTACATGGTGTGGAAGGTGCTCAAATTTCATACTGAGTGCTGTTTACCCTCCCCTTGCAAGCATCATGCACCAAATGGTGGACGATGATGCCACGCACCGTGCACAGCACGCCGTGTCACCACAGTGCGCCTGTGTGTCGCAACAAACTGTCACACTTCGCTTTTTTTCCCTTGCTTCGCCACACAGCATTGCCATGTGTCGTACTGGCAGTGATTCGCCTCCCAATATCCTGGTGTAGTGCCACTTCAAACATTTTTACCTCTAATAATAATGATCCAATTTGAAAAGTTCTTGCAGTAGGTACCCCACCCCCCTTTCTTCCTCCCCCCTAATGGGGCACGTAAGAAACGCCAGCGTACAAACTGAAATGTGCCGTGCCAACTAAGAGCTGTGTGCTGCTGTATCATCATGACTTAGTGCATATACGTGTTGCAATATTCTTGTACCACTTCAGTTTTTTCAAGGAATGGCTTCGCTGTTATTTCATGCATCCCGACTTCCTGTCATCTGCACGATTACTTTTTATAAAACCTAGCCCTGAAAGACTCCTACTTGCAATTGCTAAGCTTTTTCAAATTGCCCGACTTCATATGGAAGCCTTACTGCCCTGTGAAGCTTCGCCACCCTACACCGCAAGGAAGCCCACGGTAGAAGCAAATATGGATATAATAAACACGGAAAGCGTAGAGACGGTGTTCTGCTCAGTGAACACATATTTCATACTTCTGTGCACAAAAGCCGAAATTTGGCTACACCATGAGATGTCACAACTTTCAAGTTGTGCTTTCCAACACTGGCACTGTGGCAAAGCCAGAAGTAACGTTTCGTCTTATATTTAATGTCAGTGTGCTAGGGCACAGCATAGGTAGTGGTCTGGTATTTCTTGTGACAAAATATTACTACTCCTTTGCACACAAGTATATGTCTATTTGTTTTAAGCTAACAATGCATGGTGGTTTGTAGTTGCACAAGTTTTATTCTCTCAATGCCAGTGCTAGAAAGTTAATGTACGCCATTACAGCATTTATTTTCAACTTGACAGGAGGATGACTCATTGAAGATGTACTTTTTTCTTTCAGAGGTGGCATAATTTGCAGGGACCTTTTTTCAGGTGGCAGAGAGAGTTGAATATATATTGTTATGGAGATCTCCACACGAGGACTCCGGATGAAGGTTCACCATGCCACTGTACAGGACACACCTGCAATGTTATTTCAAAGTGTTGGGCAAAGAATACCTTGCATTGCAATGATACTCACAAGCCTTATCCTGGCTGGCTTTTCTGAAACATGAAATTAAAGGTCATTATTTACAGCACACAGTGATTCGTGATATTCTACTTGATCACAGGCGTTTTGAACCTTAAAAGAGGCTTCAACATGCTTATTCAAGCATGGCTGACGTGTTCCAGCTGCAACACAACAGAATGTAGCGGCAGTGATCTCCCAACCATGAAGTGCTTCATTTTGCTGAGCATTGATCCATTAACCCTACGCTTTGCCGGCTGATTGTTTACTGCGTAAGCTTATATGGGCACGTTACAAGGGCTGAACTTGGTAACAACAATGTCCACTGCCCCTGCCTTTGTCATTAACAGCCATTGCTTACAATGATAAACTCCATGCCTGTGCAGATTTGAACCCAGTCGAATCCACACATGGGACAACTCAGGACAACTTGATTTGTGTCTTTTGAAAAATTTAGCACTGTGTAAACATGAAACAACTAGCCCAAGCCTCGGCCCAAGCAATTTCCAAGGAAATTAAAGATGGCTGCACAATTTTTTAAAAACATTTTCTAATCAGGGGCAGTTACATGTGTGCAGTTTCACCACGTTCCTCGCAACTTGCTCTGAGCAAAGTGCCAGTAACACCACCTCTAGGCATGCACCTTTGAACAACTATCAGCAAGGCACTTGCATTCTGCATGGTAACTGTGCTGTGTCACAAAGTGGCCGTCCTATCCTTGCATGTTGCAATCCTGTTTTCAGGTGACACATAAAGAACGTTTGCTCACAAAAAAGCAAGCAGTTTGTCGTGTTGTTCTTGTAGATAGTAAACCCAGGACCACTGTCTGGCCAACTAAAAGTTCGTTATATAAGCAGCTTTGAGTGAGTGAATGGGAGTGCAATGCCAGGCATGCTCAGGAAACCACGGGCCTCCGGACTGCGGGCTCACTGGTCGCTTGAGCTAACCTTCGCTCATTCCTGCCGGTAATGTCATTCGTAACCACGTCTTTATCCTGCTCCACAACGACTCGCGGTGTATTTTCTCGAGCCCAATTTGCGCGAAAATAAATTATTTCCTCTCGCTGATCAGCCGGCACCAGTGGGAAGTCTCGCTCAGACAGAACCGAATGTTGAATCAGTAGCTATAGATATACACGCTAACCATGTCGACCGGTCGAGCTTAAACACCTAGCACAACAGAACAAGAAGCACACACACGATCGCTACACTCGCAGCTAATTTCTCCCCAGCTATCGTCAGTTTGCCTCAACATCAGGCTCCGCAGTCGCAGTAGAACGATAGCATGGCTGTTGTCAAGTGCTCTCGCTCATACAGGGCAAAGCTCCAAATAAAGAGTAAACATTACTTACGTGTTGTGGCAAGGTGGCACATCGCGGCGTACATACGTCTGCAAAAGGCGGACATACCGAAGTCGCTACGGGCAAGAACTTCGCATACTACGTGGCTAAATGCCGATAAAGCTGAACGATGCGTCAGCGACTCACGGCGAGTTTAAGCAGAAGCGGCCAACACCGGACAAATTTGTCCTGAGCGCGAAATGCGCACATCGACGACGTGGGCGTTGACATGCGCGCAAGAGAAATTCTAGTACGCTAAAACGCCGCCAACAAGTGACGGCGCCGCTGTCGAAAATTCCTAGACATTCTGTCCCTAGGTACCTAGAAGCTGATAACAAAAGGTGGGGTGTACGACAATTAGACGCTTGCATCCGAAGCGGTAAATCCAGGAGGGTGATCCTATCTCTCATTGGCTAGTTCGATGCAGACGTCAGCGCTCCGCACAACATCGCTTTGTGGGGAATTCTAGAGACGATGCAGCGTCAACTAAGAGGGAAATCCAGAGCTGAATCTATTCCCTATGAGACTGAGAAGTTTCCCGCAGGCACACGTGCATGGTCACACTGTCGTCTGCTACCATCTGGAGAGTCGGAACACTTTTCCATGAAACTTGCTTTCATTTCCCATGCAAGCACAATGCAGCGCTCGTTAGGGGAAAGGATTGTCATCAAGTTTTGTGTGAAACTGGACAAGTCGGGAACGGAAACATTTCCTATGATAAGGACGGCCTTCAATGATAATTGTCAGTCAGTACATCAAGTGTACTAGTAGCACAAGGCCTTTTTAAAGCGTAAAGAGGTAAGCGATGAGGCCCGCACTAGACGGCCGTCAACGGGCATTAACGATGAAAATGTGTTGGCCCACACTACCTTCAGCCTTCCTTTTCTTTCATGCTTGAAAACTTCCATGAAGGAGCACAATTTCAGGACAGTTGATAAAGTCAGGAGCTTGCACCAAGGCTCTAAGAAACTTCCGTAGAAGGCCTATCATCACGCTTTTGATGCTTGGAAATCTCACTAGAAGCTATTTATTGGCGTAGGAGGAGCCTATTTTGAAACCTTTAACTGTTTCGTACTGATCCGATCCACACATTTTTTTTCTTTTTTGAAGTCATTCACATTACTTTCCAGACATACCCTGCACGGCTAAGCCTTGAGTGGATACTGTTGAGCACCTGGTAACCAGTTGAAATGCCACTTTATTCAGAAGCCTCAATGGTGGAAACGTATATATGATTTTAATGTGTACCTCATAGGACATTGCACCACCGTTACAATGGCCCACTCACACTGCAATAAATTAATTACAATGTCCAGAAGCACTGTTTACATACATATATGCAAATTTCATGCCTGAGGGGAGGCCACAATTAACAGGAAATAAGCTGCAGTCCACTGCTAATGGGGGTGGGTATGCAAATACGGACACAGCGGAAGAGAATAGACATTTTTAGTTTATCGGGCTTAGCGTAATATCGTAGTTATCGGAATAGCGGGATGGAAATGCACATGCGTAGTACCGTAAACAGCCGATACCGTTTAGCGTGCAGACGGTATTTCGCAGATTTAACGTTACCGTGTTTGCGTGTTTTATCGTAGTTCACGTAAAACATGGCGGTGGTTTCGGACGCCCGCCTCGAGTTGAATTTGACGTTGCTGTGGCAGGATTCACTTCGTTGGCCGTAAATGACTGTGCAAAATGGCTTCGCTTGCCTTCAGGTAGCTTCGACGACGCATTATTAGGGATAACTTAGCCGAATTTTCGAGATCGCTTCTCATTTGGAACGTTGCTAGGCCTAGCGAGAGAGCATCAGTTTACATTTCTGCAACATGTCAATTTATGCTCTTGGCGCTTGGTTCGTATATATTTATTTCTCTTTATTGTCAAAAAGTTAGAATGCCGCTGCACGCGGGAATGTAGGTGAACATTTCAAGCTTTATTTATTTTCACCTTTTTAACGCATATATCCTTCGCTAGATGGCGCCACAATCACAGCTATCGGGCCGTAAACGCTTCTCTGCTCAACTAAAGCTCGTTTCTGCAACGAATGTTTGCGGTACGGTAACGCTATTCCCATAGCCCCGCTATCACGTTAACGCGCTAAACTAAAAATGTCTAATGAGACTATAGAAGCAGCATTTGTATTGCCCCTCTGTTGCTGCATGCGTCCATATTCGCACACCCACCTTTTATTAAAGCAAATACGTACAACTTAGCTCAACTTTTAGCAAGAGCAGCTTTGCTGGCTGCAGCGTAACATGCATGAGCACAAGTTGAGCATTTCACCACCTGTGCCATCCAAACACTGATCAAGTGGTGCACTGCAAGCCAAACCCGTGCGTTACTAGCACAACAGGTATCGGTGTCTCACGTTGCAACAGAAACAGCAACAGGAGAATACGAGGAAGGGGAATTTTAAGGGATGGTTTGTCTTTGTTATATAATCATAATGAGAACTAACAGGCAAAAATGCCAAGGAAAGTATAGGGGCCCGTTATATGACGGGGAGAAAAAGGCAAAACACTTCTCAATCGCTGTACGGAAACTACGTATGTACATGAGTTGGACATTTTGCACTGGACACTGCGTTTTCACAAGTTACTTGTCTATGTGTTTACCACAAAACCGGCTATAGTGATAACGAGGACGTGGATGTATCGGCCTGGAAAGTTTTTTCAAGTGGTAACGACGTACGACAACTTACGCGCTCGGACGCTGCGAATACACGCCCATGCGTTTATGCCGGCTGTTGTACCTTGTAGGGGTTCTTCTACTAACTACTAGCTACTGCTAGCAGCGGCATCGCCGCTAGCAACCCCCTGTCGTGGATTCGAGCACTCGACGAGCTGAGGATGAGGCAGTTGCGTCCGCGCTCGCTATCTCAGCCATGCATCGCCGCGCTGCCGCGCGCGTCGGCCCGTCTCGAGGCAAGGCAGCACGAACCGTCGCACGCGGCGAAGGAGGAGAACATTAGGCGTCACTCTCCCAGCATGGTATTTAATAGACACACGTTAAATGAAACAAATAATACAGGGCCGAATCAAGGATCGAATTAAATATAAAGGACAAATACGATCAACAACACGCGAACACGATAACACAAACAAAGGACAGTAACAAAGAACAACACGCGAACACAGAATAACACACAAAAATACACAAAGACCATGCAAGAGAGAAGCACCTAACCCCGGCCAGCGCACCCCCGACCGCGAGCCCCCAGAAAAGGAAAATAGACAGAAAGGAACATACGTATATGGGCGCAGAACGCAGGCCGCTGCCGTGGGTCGCTGGAGCCCGAGACGATGCGCGGTCCGGGCGACAAGGCCTCGCCGCCCGGAGAGCCACAAAAGCACGTACGCACCGCCCCGAGACCCAGCGTGTTCTCCCCAGGCATCTCCAAAACCAGAAACGGGCAAACGTTCGAAATTAGTAGCTGACCAATGGAAAACTAGTTAAAGCCACATGGGGCAAACGGGCGGGCCGCCGCCCCGTCCAGCTGGGAGAGGGGGATGCGGGGGCATTCCTAGGAAAACATGGCGTCGCGCGGGTCGCGCTTTACCCGTCCCCCCATGCCTCCCTCCTTAAAAGCCCCCCTAAAGAAAACAATACCGACGGTGCCGACACACATTAAAATCCGCGAGCTACCCCAAACAAAAACGAAAACGAGGAAACAAACGCGCCAATACAACCGCGGCAAATCTCTCAAGCGTCCGATGAAGCCGACGCACGCCACGGCATCTTCACCCGGACTCTGGACGCCGGCCGCGGCAGGTCTCACGTGCCGTCGACCCTGTCGACTTCCTGGCCGCCCCAAGTGCCGCGACCACGGCTCCGTCCGCAGCCTCGCCGTCGACGCCGCCCCCCTCCAGACACGCAGACTTCGGCCGCCAAATCAGCGCGGCAGAAAAACACAACAAAAACAACAAAAGAACAAAAACAGTCGCGCAGCACAATAACCAAAATTAACTGAACTAACGAACAATAAAATAACGCAAGGCTACAATTCTCAGGTAGCGAAAACAAAAACAGAGCAAAAGCAAAACGGTACGTAAAAAGAGGAACACTTAGTACACAACATAGACCAGCGAAGAAAAGCTAGCGAAGGGGTATAGAGAAAAAGAGAAAGACGTCTCTGTCGGGTTATCTCTCCGTCTGAAATTCAGTCGGACAGTAACGAATGTAAACGTGGTCTTCACTAGTGCGATGCCATATGACCTTACACTAGCGGATAATCCTTCCGCGAACGCACACTGCCCATCCGTGACACCCAACGAAACGGGACATCCACTACGTGTTGCCTACGGAATGAACAGACGCGGAAGGGACGGCGACAGCTGAGCATTCACACTGCACCGTGCCAAATCGCAGAGCACAGTAACTTCAACTAAAGCCTTCCGCTCTGACGACTGGCAGGAACTATAGGAAACGTGCGGCACCTACAGGTGGCGCGCTAATGCAGTGCGCCAGCGCGCCGTCAGCGCCACGAGTGGCCACTGAGTTGTTAACTGACGTGGGACGCATTCTCGTCTCTCCTTCTGCTGCGCCCGCGTTTTGCGGACATGCGTGCGCGCGATGGCTACTGGTATTATAAAGCGCGCCGGCTTCAAGAAAGTAAAGAGCGCAGGGTTTTTCAGAGCCTCGAACGAAGAGAAAGGAGGCAAATTATGCCGCAGCAGGCACGTTTTCGACGTGACTGAAGAGAGCACGGTCGGGCAGAGTATTTTGAAAGGGCGGTGTGTGCGACAAGCCAACGTGAACCAGGAAGCATACGCCTTCATCATCGAGGTTTGTGCGAACGCTTTTTCATCATTTTACCTGCTTATTACCGAGCAAACGATGACATCAACGTGAGACATGTGCTGTAGCGTGATGTTAGTGAGTTTTAGTATATCGGAAAGCAGCAAACGCAAAGATTTAGCGTTAACGTTAAGTTACCGTGGAACACACCGCGCATGCGCAGAACCTTAACGTATACGATACCCTTACGTGCCTACGCTATTTTCGGAAGATATCGTTCAACGCTAACGCTCGCAAAGGGACCCGTACGGCTGGCAAGATGGCGGCGTCAGTTGAAGTGAGACCACTCACTTCAGATCTGTCGTGACATCGGACTGCATTGTTAAGCTCATTCATTACCCGCTCATGTTCTTGTTTGCCTTAGGTTTGGCTAATTAAGCTTCGCCAGCCGTGTATTGGCGACAATGTGTCGCCGTTTTCAAGATACGCACTCAGTAAGCGCCACACAAGGCTTAAAATGTGAGTGCACTCGCTTTCACGGCCTTCGAGACTGCGCGTGCCGGCGTTCGAAATCTCAGAGGCCATGTCGCTTTGCTCACGTTTACGGTAGTCTCGTCGAGATGGCGGCACTGCCACCGGGGCTTTTTTCTTTTTGTACATCGGCTGTTTCAAGCTACAACCAAAATGAAGTCGAGACGAGTAGTGTGGTGCACTACTGTATGTATAATGCTTGAAATGACAGTACTGTTTGGCGAAGTATTCCTTCAGTCACAAAGGCGACTTGGATAAGCCAGCCTTCGCAGGCACATGCACAGATGCGCACCCCCTGGGCACCGGAGAAATGTTGCAGAAGCTCCGGGGCACTGATGACAAGTGGAAAGTCCGCCTTCTCAAAGCGGAAATGTCGGCGAAATTTCTCGTATATACGGCATAGCCTCGACGACATGGACTGCCTGCGTAGCTTCTCTGGTTTCCAAAGTATAAATTAAGCGCTCCTATGTCATCGCAACTTCGAAATGACAGGCAGTACGGGTCAGAAAGGAGACTCGATGGCGGCATGTTGAAACGAAGCGACGTTTTTCGGGTCTGCTGATACAGCACTAACAACACACTCACACGATACTGGCACAATAATTTTGTGGCGCACTTAGGGATTTAATAAGAGTTGTTTTAAGGTGTAGTTGTCGCCGTACATGCCTTTGCGTTAGCTTTAGCGTTTCGCTCTCTTCCGCTATACTAAAAGTCTAGTTTGTGCCGCCAAGCGCACCCAGCTTTACCGTAACGTTAACCTTAACGCTAAATCTTTACGTTTGCTGCTTTCCGATATACTAAAACTCACTGTTGTCTTGAGGGCAACCGAGTGCGATCGGCGCTAGTACGTACAATCGCCTCCCGTCTTGCATTTAGTGATGCCGTAACGATTGTGCGAACCTTACTATGCTGCAGTTCCGTTTGTGGACGTTGCCCGGGCTCCATGAGTGATTGAGTAAATCTGTTACGTGTCATCTTTGCAAGTGATATCTTAGCCGTCGCGTAGCATAAAAACAGCGTGGCGTGGCACCGCTTGCATGCGCAGCGCTGTCAAGGCGCAAATGCAATACGGGTGCATTAAAAGATTTGCGCGGTCCCCTGTGCATTGTGCCGCACATCCGGCTCTTGTTCTTTACTGTTGCCGTTTACGAACTACGCTGTCTGCTTATATGTAGGGCGTGCGAGTAACATTTTTTTACCTGGCACTGAGCGTGAATGAATAATGCTCGCCTTTAGGCACTTATTAAACTGTCTGAACTACGGTCCGCGTAACAATAACGCACGTACAGCCAAGCCACGGTGTCCAGTAAATTGACAATATGGTCATCGCCGTGAACTGCGAGATAACTGTTGGTTGATGTAAGTAACTTTAAGTGCACGCGCTCTGTAATATGCATGTGTGTACTTTTCAGCATTAATTACTTAAGACAGGTAACACCAAAAACGCGTCTTTTTCAATCGCACTGCCCGTAGGCCGGGTGTAACTTGAGTAAAAACACCGGTTCGCTAGCGTGGGGCGTAAATTCAAAGCTAACTAGCAACAACACGTACTCCATAACCATGCACAGGATCACTTACTTCACACGGCGTACGCTGCGAATCCACCGTTCCCGCTGGTCTGCGAGGCATTGTCGCCCCGGAAAACGGAAGAACTTTGTTCCAGGAGGGCATTTCTCGTAACTATTAGCGCAGTTGACGACGCAGCAATTCATGCGCGACATTGGAAAGCTCCTCCACCAGCGTGACACGGCTCGGCTCGTGGAGCGGCTGCTGCACGTACCACGCCACTTCGTTTCGTTCCCTCCCGCGCAGCGGCGCCACCAGCTCAATGCACGTTCCCCATTGCAGGGGCGCCCTATCGCTCTCCTCTGCTGTCGGGGGGGTGCCACTGCCGACGCGCGCAAACACGGCGCTAACCGCGAAGGTGGCATGATACTGTGGCCAAGCTCGTACGGACCGCGCAGAGTGAACCCCTTCACTCGGGCAACGACGACACACGCCGCTTCAAGCCCAACCCGCGCTCGTCGCAAAACCAGACAACGATACCGCGCGCGCGCCATGTGCAGTACCAACACATTCAGGCGCCTCGCCTCCCGGAGGCGAAAAAGAAAACCGCGAAAGAAACTATTTACATTATGTACACATGGGTCACTCTGCCGTCAGCTGCGTCGCTCTTCGGGCCAACGAAAAAAAGCAAAAGAACAACAAACAAGAAAAAAACCAGATTCCGAAGGAGCCCAGTGAGGATGGACCCTCTCTCTCATCCTTTCCCCCCGACCGGCCGGCTGATTATCGCCACAATGGCTTCCTTCTCTCCCGCCGCGGGGAGCTGGAACGCTCTCCCCTTCTGCGTGCGCGAAGAGACAGGTGCCCGAAGGGCAGTTCACGGAAGAAGACTGCTTCTACTTCTTTGTTCCTCTCAGCGGCCTTTCCGCCATCTTTGCCTCCCTCGGTGCAAGTCGGCCATGTGCACCGAACCGCGCCGTCAACTTTTAACGAAAAGAGACTTTCGGCGACCCGGGCAAGAAATAGTGCGTCAACTATGCTTTTACTGGTTCTGAATTTAGTGAAGAAAGACGCGTACGACGCGAAGTCTAAAAAAACCGTTGGACTCACCGACTTGAACGTCGCACGGGAGACACGATGGTCAATCTCCCGGCCTTGGCATGATAGAAGTCTCGGTCAATCCAACGAGTTTCCGCCACCAAGAACGAACTGCTGCATCTCGGTGGCAACTTGCATCACGCGCCTTTCCTCGTCCACGCTTCGCCTCACACAACTTCGAAGCGGGTTACCAATCCGTTTGAGAAGTGACATTTGCCTCTCCTCACACCACGATACATCGACAGAGAAAAAGGAAGGACAGACAAAGGAAGAGACACGCGCGATACACGGCAGAGACGGCCACGCTCAACCAAAGCGCATTTGATGCTGGGACCTGAACGCAACTTCCCCACTCTGCCGACACCTGCTCGTCGTTTGAGCGACCAAGGGCAAGACCCCTGGCCCCACTTAGTTGGGCGCCAAAATGTAGGGGTTCTTCTACTAACTACTAGCTACTGCTAGCAGCGGCATCGCCGCTAGCAACCCCCTGTCGTGGATTCGAGCACTCGACAAGCAGAGAATGAGGCAGTTGCGTCCGCGCTCGCTATCTCAGCCATGCATCGCCGCGCTGCCGCGCGCGTCGGCCCGTCTCGAGGCGAGGCAGCACGAACCGTCGCACGCGGCGAAGGAGGAGAACATTAGGCGTCACTCTCCCAGCATGGTAATTTAAGAGACACACGTTAAATGAAACAAATAATACAGGGCCGAATCAAGGATCGAATTAAATATAAAGGACAAATACGATCAACAACACGCGAACACGATAACACAAAGGACTGTAACAAAGAACAACACGCGAACACAGAATAGCACACAAAAATACACAAAGACCATGCAAGAGAGAAGCACCTAACCCCGGCCAGCGCACCCCCGACCGCGAGCCCTCAGAAAAGGAAAATAGAAAGAAAGGAACATACGTATATGGGCGCAGATCGCAGGCCGCTTCCGGGGGTCGCTGGAGCACGAGACGACGCGCGGTCCGGGCGACAAGGCCTCGTCGCCCGGAGAGCCGCAAAAGCACGTACGCACCGCCCCGAGACCCAGCGTGTTCTCCCCAGGCATCTCCAAAACCAGAAACGGGCAAACGTTCGAAATTAGTAGCTGACCAATGGAAAACTAGTTAAAGCCACATGGGGCAAACGGGCGGGCCGCCGCCCCGTCCAGCTGGGAGAGGGGGATGCGGGGGCATTCCTAGGAAAACATGGCGTCGCGCTGGTCGCGCTTTACCCGTCCCCACAACCTAGACCGCCTAGACTGCCTAGGCAGTGCCTAGGCGCACTTCCTGTACCTAGGCGAAGTAGTACCTAGATGAGCGATCGGTGTGGTCACGTGACTTTGCGCCCACGTGACCTGAGGATCGTTCTCCTGCATTTACCGCCTCGCTTGCATCCGCGATCCATAGGTCCGTTCGATTTACCATGCACGGCGTGAACTACTTCTAGAGAGTTCAGACGAAAGTACTGTCGGTGCTGCACTCATGCAGAGCCAGTTCAGCAAGTGCAGGCCTAGCGCGACGCTAGCAACTGACTAAAACGAATGCCGTAGGGCAGGTAGTGCAAGCCTTTTGCTACTGTTCCGCAATTCGCACCTGTTCGCGTTGATCCATCTGTTGTTCCTTGCCTGCATGCTTTTGAGAGGTGATGGGTGCACAATCTGGCTAATTGCGCTGGAGCTATGAATTACGTTGCACCATCTGCAGCCAACGTTCGAACAATTGTCGAACTGATGGACTCCGACAGCGAAGACGAAGAGTTCGACGATGTTGTGACAGTTTTGGCGCTCAAACTAACTAAGATACAATGCAACAGAATTCCGAGGTACATTGAGGAAGTCTTGGCGAAAGCGGCTCCCGTCCTCATTCATGATGAGCGTCAATGTCGTCAGGACGCCGCTGATTGACACGCGTATGTCGTCTGCTGCCACGGCTGCAAATGCTTCTACTCGAACGGCACTAGCTCTCACGTCAGTGCAGGTAGTGCAGGGATCTGTCTGAACTAACCTTGCACGATAATCTACACTCGTTTAAAACGAACGGCTAAGTTCAGAGGGCGCCATCTTGCACTGCCAAAACCATATCTGATACCATGGCCAAAACGAATGGTCGAGTGCGGCAAGCCTGTGGCATGTGTTGAGTTGCGCGTCCGCACTATCAGATGGCGCCACCGTCGAAACGATTGCAGCGAACTTGATATCGGTGGCAAACGAAAGTTAGCTAACCCTAATAAAAAGTAAACCACTCGGTCAACTCGGTCACAGTAATAAAGAAAAACTTGTTCTTGAATTAAATTATTATCAGCCACGAGCATTATAAATTACCATTTTGTATAAAAGTTTTACAAACATGATTCGGCGCGTCTCCGCCACTGCCGCCAGTGCCGACGCTCGCTCGTTCGCTGCAGACGATCGTAGCAGACGACTCGACGACCGCGAGCGCGCTGTAGAAAGGCGAAGGCGCGAACTACTGACAGCAATTATATGGTGCTTGTGTTCTGCTGCACGAAATCGTGTGATGCATCTGGCGGGAGCGGCGAGCACTTCTACACCATTCCGGCAGACAACAGGTATTTATATACTTACTATGTTCACAAGCAAGGCAGCCGTGAGGGTAGGCGAGGGGCCCTCGCCACAATTCATCCAGCTACAAACACACGCACCACATAAATAAACAGGCAATTACACGGGAAAGCGGTGCTGGGGCAATTAGTCACCAGAATGCCGAAATCGACGATTCAAGTAGCGCGAGCACCCGACCCGAGCTCGCGAGCACCATGGCGCTACCATATTAGTATGGTGTACTGGAATGGGGTAGTGTGCCGTCTGGCGCCTGAGACGTGGCTCTTTTTGCGATGACGGCTTCGTCAACAGAGCACACCGTTCTATGGTGGCGCCACCACTCGCTGGACCTCGGAGTCATTGATTGTCCGCGGATAATATACGGCCTCCGAGGTTGGCTCGGCTTTCACGGAGGCCATGTTTAACTAGCACGATTGGGTGCAGGAGTGCTTCGTCTATCTTCGCTGACAGTTCGTTCCTGCGGCGTTCTCTTGCGTTCTTGGCACTGGTGAATCTTTGCGACTATCTTCGATTAGAATGAGCTGTATGCAAAAAGGGGGCAAGCATTGCTTTATTGCCGTGTTTTTTAAATGAACTATTTCTGGTTGCGTGCAATGAATTTCTGGGCTCAGGATCTTCTCGCGCTGATCAATCGGGCCAATTATAACGCGCAGTTCTTGTTTGCCTTAGGCAGGGTAACTAAAGGACCAATGAAACCTATAGTTCACTGCTAATGCGACTGTATTATTGTGTGCAGACGGGCAACTGGGTTGTGTGTGAGCGTGCGTACGTGCATGCGCGCGTGTTTTATCTCATAGTCCTGCTATAAACGCGCTGGACTCTACGATATGGTACTCGTCCTTCTAGATGAATATAAAGGGTAGCGCTGTATATTCGGCGTTTTTCGTCGGTCATACGATGTTTCCTTTTTTGTAATATGTCCCGCGGGAGAAAGTGTTTTCCGCGAAAGTTTTTCAAAGTAGTAGTAGTAGTAGTAGTAGTGGTGTTGTGGCTACAGGCGGTGTTAGCCTGGCAGACCTGGCCGGCAATTGCTCCGCCCGAGCGTCTCTGTCCATGTCGCATTATTCACCACGTGTCACTCAATCCTGTCTCTCGAAGAAGAAACGCTACAAGCAGAGCTGACACCTTCCTGCGAACCGACCGTGTCCCTTCCGGATATATAATTTCTCCAGTGCTCCCATGCGGAAGCCCTCTTACGTTCATAAATGAAAACTATATGCATATCCAGAATAAATTGTGTTACACAAGTATACCTTCACGTCTTGATTTTTTTATTTGTCGTTGTTCTTTTATTGGTTGATATTTCGTAAAATATTATTAATTGCGTGGTCGAGGGACAAAAAATATCAACTTTTTTCATCTCTGAAAAATTGTCGTATCTAGGGAGGAAAGGCGATGGTCGCATTTATTTTCAAAATGCCTTTATTCCCGGGAAATGTACGTACGATATATAAAAGTATAAAGAAGGCATACACACGTTTTGTGGGCAACTTAGGTGGACCTCCTTAGCTTAAGGTGCTTCATTTGTTCTCGTTTGCAAGAGCGCTCTCGGTTCAGGGACTTCACGAAGAAGCGAAGACGCAGCAACACATAAAATTTGAGGACTCGAAGCGTGAGCTGCTTATTGTGTGCGCCGCAGCCGAGCTTGGGTAGTTCCACTCCTTCGAGAAAGCTCGCTAAGTCAGACATGCTTGCCGCCGTAACTTTTCGTGTGCTGAAGAATACCGTGAACGAATCTTCGATAGAGATGGTAAAATCGATGAACGATTAATCGATTAATCGATTAAATGTACACCGTTAATAGATTAATCGTCATCGATTTCCCCCTCTCAATTAATCGAATTAATCGATTAAAGCTCTTCGATTAATCAATTACGGAACAACCACCTCCCCCCCCCTCCCACCTCATCACCGCCCCTTGGCCGGAGCGCATGATTGCGAGGCGCGCCACGCTGCGATGCAGATGTCGAGCGTATAAATCTACGCAAGTAGAGGGAGCCCGGAGCCGCAGGCGGCCATACCCCATAGAAATAGAAATAAACTCTACCCGATCTCATGTAGACTACAGGAATCATCTTCAGCTTTACACTGATGGCTCAACAGCAGCAGGCAGATCTGCAGGAGCTGTGACCTTCCCTGCCAAAGCAGTAGATGTATACTGTTCAAGACGTCTCATGGCACAACATCGACAGCCATGGAGCTTGAGGCACTACGCACCGCACTTTGCGTGATCGATGGAGAGCCACCACAGAAATGGGCCATCTTTACAGATTCTAAGTCAGCCCTTCAGTGCCTTTTATCGGCCTTACGTAGCGGGCCGCAAGACCAATTAGTGCTTCAAACACGACAGCTCTATCACCAATTAACTGACAAAGGCCATGACATCACGTTTCAGTGGCTACCAGGCCACTCTGGGATAATCGGCAGCGAGCACGCAGATAATGCTGCGAAACGTGCCCACGAAATTAGAGTGCTGCAAGCGATCCCACTGTCAAGAACGGATGTAGTAAGAAAGCTTCGCTCGCTTGCGCGTGACATAACTATAGCGCAGTGGAACACCCCTGGTCTTCTACATACCCGTCTACACCGCCTCGACCCATCACTACAACTTCGAGTTCCGCGTGGGCTTACCCGCTGTGAAACTACCGTACTTTGCCGCCTGTGACTAGGCACGTCATTTACGAGAAGTTTCGGCTGTCGCATTGGACTGGAAGACAGTGCTGCCTGTGTTCACTGCGGCAGCGAGGAAACAATTGTGCACGTCCTCTGCGATTGCCCTGGGTACTGTTCCCAGCGACAGACTCTCGCCACAGAATTGTCACGCCTTGATGGCCGACCGCTGTCCGAGCAAACCATACTGGAATGCCGGACAGACAGTGTCTCGCAGCAGAAAGCCACGAAGGCTGTGCTCAAGTTTTTGCGCGCAACGGGCCTCATTAACCGTCTCTGACACATGCCGTGCTTGTGTTTGTGCGCGATTTGACCTCTATCTTTCTTTCTTTATTCTTTTTCCATCCCTTTCTGTCTCCCTTCACCCCTTCCCCAGTGCAGGGTAGCAAACTGGATGTTTTCCTTTCCGGTTAACCTCCCTGCCTTCCACCCATCATCCTCTCTCTCTCTCTACCCGATCTCCGTCGCCTACACCGCTTTATTTAACCCCCAGGTTTTACTTGCTCCTTGTGTGAGTGCCACATTGTAATGTGCGCTGCTTATTTCTTATTGACCTTGTATTTTACTCCTTAGCGAATTAAAGATTATTCGTCACCAATGAAAGAAAGAGAGATAATGTACTAGAAGGTAGAGAGGGTGGTCTAATTTAGTACGCCCCTGCTTTCTATTCTACTTTGGGGACAACGCAACAGGCGAAAAAGAGTGATGAAGCATGATGATGGGGATAAGAATGAGTGATCCGTATATGCATAATAAGACATGGCTGCTTGCGCAAAGGGGACATGGACGCCAGTAATATTGCATTACGCTTGATAGCAGCTAGCCCAACTGTCCCTCTTAACGCCTATATACCCTTTGATAACTGTAATGCTAGCTTCCCTGCAATGTAGTTAGTCCAACTTATGGCAGCTATTCACTTCTGCAAAACAGCGTGCTACGATGCGGAAAATGTCGACTCAGCTCTCTTGACATAAACACTCGTAGTAGTCAAACCCCAGCACGTGTAACTGGGACCTCGTCTCCACGTGAAACGTGATGGGGGCCGCCATTAGTTGGGCGAATATGCTGTGCAGGGAAACGCACTCGAGGATTACGAAAAAGGTCTAATTGTCACATAATGGAAAGACGCCACTTTTGCTGCATTTAATAGTCACTTTTCACAATCCGCAACTTTGCGCACTGGTATACTGAAAGTCTAGCATCCAGTCCATTTCTACTGAAAAAACGACCTTGAAGCAGTTGGTAATTCTGTGTGGTCGCCTATTTCTGGTAAAATACAGCTTTCATTCATTGCTTGTACTCTCATGTAAGCCAGCCTAGAGGCCGCCGTCTGCTGCTGTGGCACGAATGGAGGACAGTCGCGAAATCCCATGTGTTCTAATATCTGATACATTAGACAGCTCTGACAGTTCGAGGTGTACGCGCGACTGAGAAGGTGCGCGTAACGCCGAGTTAAGTCGGCGACCAGGTGAAACCTGTGCATTATACTGGCACAGCTGCCGTTTGTTCTAGCCGCGAGGAAAAACTCGTTTCTCGCATGAGGGACCTCAAGGAAGAGATGACGTCAATTCGTGGTTATAGTATTATCGAAGGCTTCCACAATATCTAAAGGACAAACCGAGAAATGTTGCCGGCCTTACAGGAGCGATCGTCTTCAACTTTCCTTTCCTCCTCGTCTCTCTTTTTTTTACCTTTCTCGGTATTTCCTCACCCTCAGCCACACTGTGTGTTTCCGGTACGACTTTCCAACTAGTGTGGTCGCCGAAAGCGCCTCCGATTTCGGTTCGCTCTAGTAGGCAGACTTCGAGGAAATACGACCTGTTGCCGAATCGTCCGTGGATCATGGCCACCCACGGAATCTTGGATCCTTGACAACATCCAAAGACGACGGGCTCCCTGTGTTCAATGGGCGAAAGCGCGAATTTTCACGCAGCCGCTAATGCGCACATGTGATCTCTAGCGGGTCGGATAAATACTTCTGTCTATATTAAGCACAAGCAACGCCTCTCAAGCAACAAGGCATCTTTTTTCAAGCACATATAAAAAATGTCGATTAATCGATTAATCGATTAAAACACCACAGCGAAAGCAATTAATCGATGAAAGGCTAAATCGACGAACGATTAACGATTAATCGATTAAAAAATTTAATCGACCATCCCTAATCTTCGAGCACGCCTACTAGAATCGCCAGGCAGCCTGACGGATATACCAAGCCGTCCATGTCAAACTGTTGGATGAATTGATTTCTGCTGTCCATTATTCCATGTGCTTTGGATGCAGACAAGCATTCAGCGCAAATTTTGCAGTTGGTTTTCTGGAGAGTCTTGCGGGCCACATACCCTGCGATATAATGGGTAAGACGACTGGAACTCTTGGAGATCACGTAGCCTCCATGATCTTCTGGTGGAAGAAAGTCCAGAGTCGCTTCCGCGTCATTTATGTTGCCTTCGTCGACAAGCTTATCAAGAGAGTCTATGGCACGTTCCCTGGGAACCTCTGCTGTTCTGCAGTTATCTAACAGCGAACTAACGACCTCAGGTCGGCAGTTACCTGCCTTTGGTGGTTTAGCCAAGTTGTAAAAGGCAAGTGCATTTAATGTTAAAAGAAATTGCGTTGGGTTTGGGTGGTCATTAGTGCCATTCGACTGTCTCACAATACCAAACAGATTTTCCAGTTTGTCTTGGCCTAATTTTGAAGTCATGATGTACTTGAAGTTGCACTTTGAGCAGAGGTACTGTACGATATCAAGTGTGGACTGCAGGGTTACGCGGAGACCTTCTGCCGTGCTTTTACTTAAGAAGCCGATATCATTGGCATGCATCTCCCAGGTGTTCAAGAAAACGAGGAATTGTTTTAGAAAATCCGTGTCGGCCGAGTTAGGCTTTAAGGCTCTCCTTGGCGTACGTGATGTCATTATCTTGATGAGCCTGGACATCTTCGAAATAAATGCCTCCGTTTCTGACGCAGAGACATACGCCTTCTGAACCTGCTTTCGGTAAAAAAATAAGCCTTTGAGTACTTCTTCGCTGAAAAGGCGTAGTGCCGGCCCAACTCTCATTTTCTCAAACGCGTTGGGGAAAAGGTGTATTTGGTTAATGTGTGGCATGACCTTTAGTGTTACATTATCATTGTCCTTCCTCCATGCTTCCCTAATATAATCAGCGTGCACGCGGCCTTCTGGTGTATTGAAACCCCGGCTCAAAAATGCGTTGCGCACGTTCTTCACCAAGTGCACGAAATCGGAAAAAAAGTAGAGGGCCCGGCTGTCATCCACTGGGTGTGGACACTTGCAACGGACGTCTGCTGTGGAACCTGCATGTTTCGTAAAGTACAATGAAATAAAACATTCAAGTAGCGCGACACTGAAACGCTGCACAACACAAATGTCACTCATCATCATCATCAGCCTGTTTAGGTCCACTGCAGGACGAAGGCCTCTCCCAACGATTTCCAATCCACCCTATCCTGAGCGAGTTGGTTCCACTTTATGCCTGCAAACCTTTTAATTTCATCGCTCCATCTAACCTTTTGCCTGCCTCTGTTACGTTTTCCCTCTCTTGGTATCCATTCCGTTGCTCTTACTGTCCATCTGTTATCTTTCCTCCTCATGACATGCCCTGCCCAGGTCCACTTCTTTCTTTTAATTGATATAATAATATCGGCTACTCCTGTCTGTTCTCTGATCCATTCCGCTCGTTTTTTATCCCTTAGCGTTACCCAAGCATTTTTCTTTCCATTGCACGTTGCGCGCTCCTTAGTTTCATCTCTAGTCTTTTCGTTATCCTCCACGTTTCTGCACCGTACGTTAGTACTGGGAGAATGCAGTGATTGAATACTTTTCGCTTTAGTGAGAGCGGCTAAGTTTCCAGTCATGATTTCGTAATTCCTTCCGAATGCGCTCCAGCCCATCCTTATTCTACGGAGAATTTCTTTTTCATGGTTAGGATTATTAACTGTCCCAGGTATACGTATTCCTTTGCACATTGTAAGGGTTCATTGTCGATTTTAAATTCCTGTTCCTTAGCTAGGCTATTGAGCATAACCTTGGTCTTCTGCCTATTCATTTTTAATCCAATTTTAATACTTTCCCTGTTTAGGTCATCAATCATGTTTTGTAGTTCGGCTCCATCATTGCTAAAGAGCACAATGTCGTCTGCGAATCTTAAATTGCTGAGATATTCTCCGTCTATTCGAATTCCCTTGTCTTCCCAGTCTAGACGTTTCCCAGTCTAGACGTTTCCTCTAAACATGCAGTGAATAGCATCGGGGATATCGTATCTCCCTGTCTCACACCTCTCCCGATCGGGATTTCTCTGCTTCTCTCATGTAGGAGTAGTGTGGCTGGGCAATCTTTGTATATGTTGTTGATGGTTTTCACGTATATATCCGGTACCCCTTGTCTACGTAGAGCTTCTAGAACTGCTTGCATTTCTATCGAGTCAAATGCTTTCTCGTAGTCGATAAACGCCATATAAAGAGGTTTGTTATATTCCGCGTACTTCTCGATTACTAGGTTGATAGCGTGGCTGTGGTCCATTGTCGGGTAACCTTTCCTAAAACCAGCTTGTTCTCTCGGTTGATTAAAGTCGAGTGTTTCTCTTATCCTCGTAGAAATTACTTTTGTAAATAGCTTGTATATTACTGGGAGTAGGCTAATTGGTCTATAATTCTTTAACTCCTTTATGTCACCTTTCTTGTGGATAAGGATTGTATTCGCATTTTTCCAACTGCGTGGTATACTACATGTCTTGACACATTTCGTGAAGAGCGATGCAAGTTTTTCAAGTACAATATCTCCTCCGTCTTTAATCAAGTCGGCTGTTATACCATCTTCACCAGCTGCTTTACCGCGGGACATGTCACTCATCAGCATGGAACCGAAATCTTGTTCTTGTTCTTGTTCGCCTGTATAGCTGTGGCTCACACCCACTGTGAAGGATTGGCCAAGAATTGAGTGGTTTTATAGAATGTTATCGAACTTTAAAGTAAAGGAGGTTAGAGAATATAAAGAGAAATTGATCTGTCAGCTAGGCGAACAAATGTTCCTGCCCTTGTTTTTTTAAAGAATGTGGTATGATATTACGTACGTTTACAATTGCTTTTATGTTGGACAAAAATATTTCTGAGGATGTGTCAGGGTAATACAGTAGGGGACAAAGAGACGCACCTTTTATTCCGAAGATCTTCCACATGCTCCGATTCCAGCTCGCCGCGTCACATGTAAGCCCGTCTACTCGAAGTCCTGCCTCCTCACACAAGAGCGTGGCTTGCAACATGATTTCGCCAGCACAGGTGCCTTCACGTTGTTTTTGGAAGCGAAAACTCCCAAAATTTGAACCCAGTTTCCTGCAACAACAATATAGAATACGCACGCCACTTTTCCGCTTCTCATGTGTTCATGGTAACTGGAAACATTAGGTGGATATATTTGAATAAAGGATGCATGCACTACATTTTAATTTCGGAATAATGTACCTGTGAAAGGCTGAAATAAGACGACTAAACCATGGTCTGGAAGGTCGCTGGAGTTCTCTTCACCGAATTCTGCTTGGTCAGCAAACCCTTCAATAAGGCCTATAGATGTGGTTGAATCAAGGGAAAAGAAAAACAATAGGATGTTCATTGTAATTTCACTTTTATCGCAATAATTATAAAGGGTAGTTAAAACAATTAGAGCATTCGTAAAACAATGTCTTACCTGAGGATTTAACGTCGATGTGCTCACTCAGCTTCATCTCATCGAATACTATTACACCATGTCGGCTGAAATCGTCCATTGTTTTTGTTTTTTCTTTCAGTGCTCTGAAAACAGCTGGATTAAAGCCAAAGCCACTCTTGAAGTGTTGTAAGGCCTTTCTTATGCATCTTTTCCCAGGCAGCGCTAGGGTTTCGTGTCTTCTCAAGTGCTAGTACAATTTGGGGCTCCTCATGCGCATCAGTACGCACTCAAGCAACCAGTCTCTATCGTATCTCATCCCTTTTTTCGATTTTCGGCGCGATGCTTCAAAGCACGCTTTAACACCAGCTTGCTGTTTTTGTGGGAGACCTTTGATTCTGTTTGCGAGTGCTTCTTCTGTTAGCTGCTCATTCTTCATTTTCATTTGGCTGAGGCTAATGTTCACTTTTTTTTAAGCGAGAGCGCATCCGCCTTATTGTCCGTCGAATTGCAGTGTTGTTCTTGCTGGCGACTTTCTGACGCCGTCTTCTGGAAAGCTGATTCAGCACCAGCTTGCGTTGGTATTTGCAGTAAATGCATGGGCTGTCTGAACTGTCGACAGAAAGAGAGCACTTTTCCGAAAAGAATGTCCCGTTGAATGATGCACATTTTCCGGCCACAGGTTGTATTGCTAGACCAGGGCACAGCTTCAACTCGGCGACATGTTCAAGCAACGCCTCGGCTTCTTCTGGCGTAGCAACCTCTTTCTGAAACGACATCTTTCCTTTCAAGTGTACTTCAGCGACAACGACACCTTCATCTACTGAATGCAGCGCTTCGATTTTGACCAGTTTTTTCAAGGCTAATCTGCTTACTGTGTCTTCGGCCCCATCGAGCTCACATTCTCCATATATAAGGAAATTAGGACTCTTTGGTAGTTCCACTTTTGTCCACGCTTGCGGCGTCTTGAGATCAGCAAATCGCAGGAGCTCACCTGGAGTTTCACTCGTTGCATTATTACCTGTTGCCGACGTGATTTCAATTGTCTCTGTAGTATCCGGTGTCGCATTACGTCGCCTCTTTGCTGGCGCTTGCTCGGCTTTGTCTTCATTTGTTCTCTTCGCTCGCTCATTTTATGACGTGCAAGTTGGTGCTTTGAGAAATAACGATGGAACAGCGTCCTTACTCAAAAGCAGCAGCCCCCGTGGGATTTCCACTATTTCGCCATTGACTGTCGTCTTGTATGATCTCTCTATGTAGCGTGGCTCAAAGTGCCGCTCACATATTGTGCACGCTTCATTAAGCTCCCTGTCAGTTCCTTGAATAAGCTGCGACCACTCTTCACGACGTTCGGGTTCCTTGGGCACACAAAAAAGAGATCACTTTTCCTTGCAAGACCGGTAGCCTCTTGTACAGCCTGGAACAAAACAGATCGTGTCCGGTGGCAGCCAGAGATACACCGCTGCGCGTCATGCGGACATCTGCTACAAAAAAACACCCGCATCACTCAGCAATTGTCTTTCATTTTTAGTGCCGTCTTCAAAGTTCATTTAATGATTTCAACTAACAAATACTTTATTTTATCGCATTATGCAAGCACAAGGCCTACATGCACAAAAAACGAAATTTTTTACCGTCGGCATTATGAGCAGACGACGCTCAACACAAGCAGTTAAAGCAGACGATTAGAAATGCAGTGCCGTGCACGCAAGTTATTATTCTTTCGTTTCCTTATGTTACCCAGTGTGTTAAGAACTTAGAAGCCGTTATGTTACGCTTCATTTCGAGCTCTTCTTTCCGGTACACAACGACGAAATATGGCCTACATGCGGACTTAGTCACATCAAGTAAGTGTATTTGCTCACTGCCACAATCGAGCTCTGTGGGCGGGCACATTTAAGACTTTCTTCTTATATTTGTCGGCGGTTAGTCGTCTAATGGTATGAAATCGAGCGTCAAACAAAACTGTGTGAAATGATGATGCTTTTCGGCTTAAACCAGCATTAGGCCCCGCATAACAAATTCAAATTTCGCGCCTTGGGCACACCGTTCGATCGCAGCGCCCCTCTGGTGGCGTCATCGCAAAAGTGACCACGTTGCTCCCATTGCTTTCCGCCGAAGACGGCACACTACCCCATTCCAGTACACCTACACCATAATATTAGACTACAGTGTACTGGAAGAGGGCAGTGGGCTTACTCTCCGGCGGAGGCTATGGGGTGGGGTGACCCCACGAACGTCACCTGTGTGTGCTTTTCTCTTCGCCCGAGCGGTGGCGCTGGCAGCGCTGGCATCGGTGGCGCTGGTATCACCCAGACCCTGAAAACGAGCTGGCACAATCGCACGGCCAAGCTCGTGGTATGCTCCATCCCAGAAATCACCTCTAGAGGAGACGAGATCAGGGCCGCAATACAGTTAGCCAATGCGCAGCTGAGGACCTGGTGCAAGCGAAGCGGACACAGGTTCCTCGACATAAACGAGGGCTGGAGACCAGATATGATGGACAAAGAAGGGATCCACTACAACAGTGCAGGAGTGTGCTTTGTGGCCATGAAAATCAGTACCGTGGCTCAAGCTTCTTTAGAACAGCGCCGCAGCGGCGACAAGCAACCCAAGCCACAGACACCACGACGCCACAACCGGAAAAGTCCACGGAAGTCGAAAGACAGCCGGACTACACCGAAGGATGGAGACACTCTCCAGACAGCAACAGCAGGCCAGCAGAGCAAGACACCTCATCCTGCGACCGTGCATCATCCAGCTCCACTGCAGCTGCCAGGACTGCCAGCATGGGTACAGACCCCAGCTTTCCCATGGAACATCCCAGACGCCCCAAATACTATGTATCACACGGTAGGGGAGCTGGTGCGGCACCACCTTGTGATGGCCGCGAGAGTGCGACAATGAAGCGTAGCCGCCATCCAAGAAGACAGGCATTCACCTGGAGTCAATATAGGCTTCATCAACCTACATGGTGCGAGAAGGATGTCAAGGTGGGAAGAACTGTTCCAGACTCTCCGGGCGGAAGACTTCACCCTTTTTGCTGTGGCCGAAACACATCTCCGAGACCTTGAGGAGCCGCCTCCGAACGCAGGCTGGCATTGGGCAGGCTGCAACAGAACGGAGGGATCCCGCAAAGGAGGGGGCGTTGGTGTGCTGTGGCGCAGCAATACCACTTGGACCAGGCTGGAAGGGTCCTGCAACGAGCACATGTGGATTTCCGGTGAACTTCTGGGTATGCCAGTGATTCTTGGAGTGATGTACCTCAGTGTTGCACGCGTTGAAGATGTTGGGAACTGCCAGATTGTTGAATGTATAAAAAAAGATGTGATCCGCTGGGCGGAGGGCAAACAGGTGCTCCTGATGGGGGATTTTAATGGACACATTCAACCTCTAGATGGACACCAGGATGTCAACGGATCACTTCTGGTTCAACTGGCAGAAGACCTATCACTGGAAGTGACTAACCTCCGACCCAACTGCGAGGGTATGGTCACATGGTGTGCCCGAAACAGTCAGTCATGTATCGACTATGCCCTTGTGTCGCGCAAGCTGGCGATGCACATCGCTCGAGTACATATCGATGAGTCGGGTCAGTACAGTGTTGGGAGCGACCACAATAGAATAAAGCTGACTCTCGTAGCCTCGGCATAGCACAGAACTCAGCGCGGACACCGCAGCCCAGCAAGGCGGTACCTACCAGTAGCTGCATATGACGAAATCGCTGAGGAATTCGAAGCGAGCGATATACACTGCAACCCAAAAGGTCCTGTCACATATGAAGCGTTTGTCAAAGAACTGAAGGTCATAATGGGCAGACATGAGGTTCGTGTGAACTCCCGCAAAGGTGTTCAGTGTAAGCCATGGTGGGATGCCGAGGTGAAAGCAGCTTTGAGAGCCAGACGTGCAGCAAATAGAGAGCACCGGAGCGCCATTCGGCACCTCTCAGCTGAAGATTGCGAGCAGGCGTGGCACAAATACCTGGAGCTAAAGCGGCACATGCAACGACTAGTGCAACGCAAGATTGCGGAAAGTGACCACAAGAAACTCAAGGAGCTCACAACACCAGGTCGCAAGGGAATCCAGAACTTTTGGAGATATATATCGGCATTAGACAGAAAGAGCCCCTCACGACCAACCCTCCGAGAAGAGGCGACAGGAGAACCGGTCTCCGATGTCAAAAAGCGGATAACCGATTACGTCCAAAACGTTTTCGGGGCCCCGGCTCCTGTAGCAGCCGCTGACACCGTGGCACATATACCACCAGCCCAAGGAGATCCACAAGCGAAGGAGTGTGAATGGAAGGTCTCGCGAGTAGCACTAGAACGTGCCCTAGCGCGAATAGCATCACAGACAGCACAAGGTCTGGATGGTATACCTGCGGGTCTGGTGAAGCGCCTGGGAAAGGTAGCAAGAGAATATCTCGCTGCTATTTTCACGGGTATTATAGAGGGAAACCCCATTCCTGCAGACTGGCTACGAAGCCGCGTATGCCTAGTTCCCAAGAAAGGCGCTGACAGCGGTTGCCTCAGCAGCTACAGGTCCATAACTGTGACCAGTGTGCTATACAGGTTATTTGCACAAGTGGTTAAAGCGTGGATGAGTGGCTGGGCCGAAAACAGCGGGCACCTCACGGAACTACAAAATGGCTTCCGCCCTAACCGACGCCTGAGGACAATCTTTTCGTGGTTACCCAATGCATTGAGGTGGCACGTAAACAATCCCGCGGTCTGCTCACATGCTTCCTAGATGTTGCGAAGGCGTACGACAGCGTTCCACACGACCTAATGCTGCGGCGCATGACCGAGCTGGGTATGCCACAAGAATGGACAGACCTCCTACGTCGCCTCTATGCCGATAGCTCGGTGGCAGCATGCTTGGCAGGTACGTCCTCTGAGCCAGTAACGGTCCGCAGAGGACTCAGGCAGGGATGCCCACTCTCGCCCCTGCTATGCATGCTATATGCATCAGGCTTAGAAAGTGCCCTCATCCAGTCAAACTTTGGGTTCAAGATGAAATTCCTGTCAGACGGACAGCCCGAAGTCTGGACACTACCGGGACTAGTATTTGCAGATGACATTGTTCTCCTGGCAGAAGACCGACATCAGCTCCAGCAGTTGGTGACAATATCAGCTCATCACCTGGCAGGCCTAGGCCTTCGGTTCAACCCTCAGAAGTCGGCTGTAGTCCAATTTGCCGGAGAAGTAGATACAAACCTCCCGTTGGAACTTCCGAATGGAGACAAACTGCCATTCTCAACGGAATACCGGTATCTGGGTGTGACCATCGGCATGGGGGAAGGCCAACTCTCGAGGCACGAGGATCGATTGCGACAGACCTCCCAGCGCGCGAGCTACATTCTGCGCCGAAGAAGCCTCTGGGGTTGTAACAGATATGTGTTGGTGCGAGAGCTGTGGAAATCGGTCCATGTCCCATGTCTGACCTTTGCGAACGCCATTATATGCCTGTCAAGCAAGACCCGTGAGTGGCTGGAGCGCGGCCAAAGGGAGGTGGGTCGTTTGGCACTAGGCCGCCATGGAAGGGTCGCAGTGGAGGCCATCCAGGGGGACGTAGGTTGGTCAACATTTGAGGCAAGGGAAGCCACAAGCAAGATCGCTTATGAAGGACGCCTACGCTTCATGGATGATCATCGGTGGGCCCGTCGCATGTTCCGCTACCTGCACTTCGTGGGGCTCAGAACGCAGTGGTTAAACAGAGTCTACTTTCTTCGACGCAAGTACGGAATGTTAGATCACTCAACACACGAGAACACGGAGCGCAAGTTTGCCGCGGTAGTTCGGAAACGGATACGCGAAGAGGAGAGCGCACAATGGCAAATGTCGCTGCAGCGTAAGAGTACACTCCAGCTATACCGAACATACAAAGAGACCATTGCCCCGGAATCTTTGTACGATAACAGCGGTGGAAGTGGGCTCCTGTTCGAGGCGCGTGCGGGAGCGCTTCGCACGCTGACATACCGCAGCCGCTTCGACCCAAGCATCGATTCGACCTTGTGTAGAGCGTGTGGCGCAGAACAAGAGACAGTGGATCACTTGGTGCTGCAATGCCAAAAACTCTCACCCCGCCCGCCACAGGCCACTACACTCCCTCAGGCACTCGCCCTGACGGACAGGAATGCATAAGTCGTTGCCACCACAAAGGCCAGGCTCCAACAATGGTGGAAGTGGTGCCAGAAGTGAACCTTTTTGTGCTTTTGTTCTTTTTTTTCTTCCCCTTTCTTTTTGTCTTTCTTTTTGTTCTTTTTTATACCTCGGCTAGAACACACCATATGTGTCCACCCGCTACAAAGGGCAAAGCCACAAATCATCATCATCAATCATCATCGTCATCATGGGCGATGCCAGCGCCCATCATATATGTGATTCGGGAAAAGAATTGTTTGTAGAGGAATCAGAAATAAAGCTAGAGCTTGGTGGCCCGGCTACCGACGCTCCTAATATCCATCCATCCATGGAACGTGGGAGGAGCGTTGCGGCTGAAAGTGCCGGCCAGCTCTTGCAGAGCAGCAGTTGTCGAGCCACGTTTTATTGCTGTGGACGTTGTAGCGCCGAGTTTTTGCCGTCAGCGTTGAACCGTACGCACCACGCAAGAAATTAGTATGCTTTTTAGTGCCTGAGCCGTGCCGCGATATCGGCAAACCCACTGCTACGCGCCTGGGTGCCAAACAGGCTACGTGCTCGTGAAGGGTGGGCGGAAGCTATCGTTGTTCGGCGTCCCGAAGGATGAGAACAGGCGTAAAGAATGGGAAAAAAAAATCCGCACAGAGCGGACAAGCCCCTGGAAGATATCAGCGCAGTGTGCGAGCTCCACTTCGAGCCGCGTTATGCCCTCAGAGACTATGTGCACATTATCGAGCGAAAAGAAGTGCGGATACCTCGTGGGAGACCCGTTCTTCGCGTCGGTGCTGTGCCAACGCTTCTCCCGATCTGCCAGCTTACCTTAGCAAAAAGCCGACGCAAGAGAGGACCGCTTGTAAGAGGAAGCGATCGGAATGCTTCAGACGGACCATTAAAGAAGGGTGGGCAGTGGACTTACTCTCCGGCGGAGGCTATGGGGTGGGTCGGCTGGGAGTTGTTCAGCACAGACTTTCCATCGAAATTGGTTACAGTGTACATGCAGCTACCCTCACAGCAAAAGTAATTAGTTTTTACGTCATCATTTTTATGTGAAAGGACAAAACAGTGACAAAGCAGGAAAGCGGCAGAGGGCCAAGCAGCTGAAGCTGAGCCGTTGCACATGAAGTGAATAAAGTGTGTGAATTAATGGCTGGATGTTATACCTCATTTCTGCCAAATAAGAGCTTCGTGTCAGGAACATGAGCTTCGTGTGTATCTTAATTTCGTTATCCATTATGTCACTGTACATATGCCTAACAGACCTGTAACTGCGTAATTATGGTTATTAATAACCCCAGAAAACTACTGTGCCATGTGCAACAACCGAAGTAGAACAAAAAATGACAGCATATCCACGGGGTGAATGATGGAGAGTGGGCGAAGCTCTTATGCATATTAAAGATACCTCGCCACACACCTCAATGAAACTCGTGAGTAACGTGAGCGCTCGTACTGCAGGGTCCTCGCGGCGCCGCCGCGCAGAATCACGGCTAGCTTCGGCCTCCCGCGCCCGCACGGCGGGGTCGCTTCTTCGAGCGCGAGCCGCCGCCGCCCTGCGCGCACGCCGCTCGGCAGCCTTGTCCATCCTCCGTCGACGAGCCCCTGTTGGCGCGCGCGCCAAAACGCCGCCGAAGAACACGCGATCGCAGTGGCGCGATCGTCTCTCTCTCCTTCCCTACGTGTGACGTAAATCCTGTGTTCATAAAACTCACCTTTTATTATTATATTTTGCTACAAAACGCCCTCTAGTGTGGGGCGATTTTGCATTTCTCAGCGTATATGCATTCGTTATATAGTACAAGTAGCGCCATCTATGGCCGGATTGTAGACTCAACGAGCGGTGGTTACAAACGACAATGGGGACGAACGGGTGACGCCATAAGGAGCTTCGCCCCTAAAAATATTTGAGCTACAATTTCAGCACAGCAATGGCACAAACCCAGCCAGCACGCCTGCACTTTATAGCTTTGCTAGGAAGCGAGCGTGCGCTGTTTTATAATTATCTGGTGGAAGGCAGAGCATAATCTTGTTACAAAATCATTTTAGGTTACGTCTACACGGCATATGTAACCGTATATTTGGTCGCTGTATGAAACCGTATATTTGGAGGGGTACATCGTCCTTTTCGCCGAGGTGTCATATTCGGTGAAACACGATGTGGGGTGTTTGCCAAAATATGCAAAGAACTCAAGTCCCCCCCCCCCAAAAAAAAGGAGCGTTAACTGCGTCGAACTAGAACGGAGAAAGCATACGCTGTGTAGGCTGCCATCGACTCACTTTCGGCAAACGCTATCGCAATAAGAACGGAAGAAACGGCGAGGCGTGAGCAACATACGCTCTCAATACATGGGCAGTCACTACATGAAAATTTATTACAAATATCGAAGGAACGAGCGTCGCAACTCTTACAAGCGGCCAGCAGCCAGCAACTTCTGCAGGCGAAGCTTCCATCAAAGATGCCTGTGGCGCCACCACTCTAATGCGACGCCAACTGCGTCAGAGCGGCGGAGTAAGCCCACTGCCCCATTTTAGAGTGTACTAGAAGCTTTTGAGTGGCGCGACCGCAACGTTCTTCCCTTGCTTGCCCCTTGCCCAACTTGCGGCGAAAGTAGCGGTGGCGCTGCCATCGCCCAATCTACCCAGGTTTGCTCGGCGGCATGGTAGCCTCTGTAGTCGGCATCTCTGTTTCGGTCGCGAAATGGCAAGAAAACAACGTTTAAACCATTGTTACGCGCCAGGTTGCACAACTGGATATCCATGTGTGCAACAAAGTCGCAATTTATCCCTTTTTAAGGCCCCGAAAGACGTGAAGTCTTGCGATTTCGGTGGTCTTCTGTACCCTCCTCCGAAACTTTTTGTCTTTATTAGTGAACTTGAAGACATTTTCACTTGCTTTAGTAAGAGTGACTTACACAAAGATAGCACCTTGGATGTCCTGGCAGTGATCAACAGGAGAAGCATTGGGGGTGTTGGTTGCAAGTCATTAACTGTTAAGTTTATCAGCTTTTACGTGGTCACACTTATGCATTTCTATATAAAGGGTCTTAACAAGTGGCGGGATGAGAAACGAAGAAACGCACACCAGCACCTGAAATTTAGGCTATAAATTGCTGCACTGGCATAAAAAGGATGCCAGTTTTCTTGCATATTTTATTGCACTCTTGATTTTTTAAAGGGGCACCAAGAAGAGAGATGATTTTTCCGAGAAGCGGTTTGTAAGCAAGAGAACGCGCGAATTCTGACGCGAAATCTGAAAATAAAATTTGATCTTGAATCTTTTTGTATTAATAAACCTGTGATGGTTAATTTAGCAGCTTTAGGGTTCTCAGAGAACAATTACTCGAACTAAGCCGATTCAAATTGTTCCGCTTTAGAGTCGGTTTAAACGATTTTGCAACGATAATAACATCTTTTTTATTTAAATGCATTTTAGAAAGACAACCTAAGCTCTGCCATTCTGTTTTGTTTTGTGTTGTGTTGTGTATCCTGGCTCTATAATTTTATGCATTTTATAATTTTAATTGCAAATGTATTGTTTTTATAAGTATGCGAACCTTGTATTTTTACGTTATCAATTGTTAATACGACTTTGCTTTGCAGTGCTGTTGCTTATTTAAGCTCTCGAAATCTTGCACTGCTATGTTTCACTGAAGGCGTTTTTCTGCAGTATTACGTATGTGCATTTTTGTGGGTCCTACAACAATAAACGCATTCCCATATTAAAATGAAAGGGAGCTTTGGAAAAACTCTGCTGTTCTTCAGACAGTGACAATGTCAATAAAGCCTGCTTTTGTTGTGAGTGAACGCAACCACAAGCAACGCGCCCTTTATTTGATTTCAACATTGGTGTTTTACGTGGAACGGGCGAGGAGTTCTTCGTCTTATGTGCAACACATTCCTTTTTTTTTCGAGGGGAGGGGGGATGAGGGAGGCTTCCGATGTGTACCGGCTAGCTGGTTTCTCGTGTAAGTGTACACTATAAAAAAGGGGGGGAAACGCGCTCATTATGCGGTACGATGTGCTACGCTATTTCAAGCTGCAATAAAGTCGGCGGCAACACTAATAACAATAATGTCAAATAATATTTATTTGCATTAAAATTTTTGAAAAGGTGGTATAACAAGGAATGAAAAAGAACATCGTGGGCGCGACGGAGAAGTACCAACGCGTACGCGGAACGCCTGCCAGCCATCCGCCCGGGAAGATTGGTCGACGCCAGCGCCACCGCATCATTCCACGCTGAAACGGCCGCGTCCAGGCAGGCGCTCGCGCCACTCAAAAGTTCTAGTACACTCTACCCATTTCCTCCATGCACTGCCCTCTTCTAGTACCTTTTGGAATGGCTCGCCTCACGCAGGGTTTAGCAATCCAATCGCTTGCCGCGACTCCCAGGTGCCGCCACCGTCGCGAAAAAACAAAAAAAAAACGTCTCCATTGGCTCTATGGGCATGCCACTCCCTTGAGTGCGGCATCACATGAACTAGTTGAACCACGGCCGGTCTGGACGCGCGCTCGCTCCCTCTTTTACGGCCTGAGCAGCTGCCACGACTACAATGGATCTGTTTCTATACAGGACGACGGCGCGTTCCGCGCGAGGGCGTCGCGAGCCAACCCCCCAAAGCGCGTTGCGCTGCATGCGCTTCGTATGGTAAACCAGCTGTTCCCGGCCACTTTACCTTGCTAATTATTTTTTCCGCATGTAGAAAGTGGTGGAAGCAGTACAGGTGCGTGTGGGGACAGTCTGGCTTTCTAGGTACTCATGCACTCGGCAAAAGAAGAGGCACACTCAGTGATACTAGCAACAAGAATTGGTTGGTTGGTTGGTCAAACTTGACCATCTTATATTTGATGGAGGCGAAAATGCTTGGGGCTTGTGCGCTTGGATTTAGGTGCACCCTAAAGATTACCAGGTGGTCGAAATTCCCGGAGCCTTCCACCACGGCGTCCTTCATAATCATAACGCAGTTTTCGGATGATAGACGGCATGCTGATGCAGATGTCCCGAAGTGCGTCCTTCTGCTTAGTTTCTACAATGAGACGGATTTGCTCAGCCTTGTGACGAACCGCTCAATTGTGTGATTGTCAAAATGTTTCCCGGAACCATCATATGAGATTGTGACGTTCTTCGAGAAGGCAGTGAAATATCTTTACCGAAAGAAAATCCTCGGGACACTGCAATTTACTGTTCAGTCATATCTTGAAGATTCGATGCTTCTGGACTGTCCGGAAGGTGTGGACAAGAGTCACGCCAGAGTGTCGGCGCACATCATCTCTGAAAAGTTTCTCCGGATTCTTCTTGTGAACTACACAAAAAAGTTAACAGATCAGAATGACAAGCCTTCTGGCTATATTCACAAGCCCACGCGCAAACATTTCCGGCTGTGAACGATGTGACTACTTTAAACTAGCTGTAAGCGTCACGACCGTGTTTTACCAGCAGTGCTCTTTTTTCCTTTTTCAGTTCTTCTTGTGCATTATATTATTTTAGTACCAAGGACAACATTCTGTATGATGCTGAACGGTTTCTGCGAAAGTTCTTTATTTTTCTTCCCCTGCGGCGTACGTTATTGCATAAAAAGATTTTTCTCATCTCTTTACTTGCACTCTGAAGACCGCGTCTGGACACGTGAGAGCTTGGGAATTTATATGCATACAGGGACTCAGCGTGGTGTGGTGCGAGTTTTATTATTATTATTATTATTATTATTATTATTATTATTATTATTATTATTATTATTATTATTATTATTATTATTATTATGTTCCTTCTGCTGT
This sequence comes from Hyalomma asiaticum, assembly GCA_013339685.2. NCBI lineage: Eukaryota > Metazoa > Arthropoda > Arachnida > Ixodida > Ixodidae > Hyalomma > Hyalomma asiaticum. Next base: position 71,621 of record JABSTT010001790.1, read on the forward strand.
GATTGCGACTCACGGCTACTTGTGGGGAGTGTGACTTTCCCCTTTTCGAGGTATTTATTTTAATAATAAAGCTAGAATTGCGACAGCTTGAATAAAAATGACCATATTTTATCATTTTCAAGTACATTAATGGTTGGCATATGTGCATTTGACGTAAACGTTTTGGAAACCAGTTTCTTTCAAAAAAGAATGTTTCGTGCCATTTGTTCTGACGGTCGGTGACGAATCATGCGGCCGAGCCTTCTGAGCGCGACGCGCATCGGTAAGTGCTCTCACGAGCAGCAGAAGCGGGCGAATCAGTGGCTTGTGCCTCTCCCCCGGAAAAGCGGAAAGCACCAGAGTTGCCATATATATTGTTACGAACCACGTGGGTTTGAGGGGCTTTTAATGCGTAAGCAAAGCCGAGGCACCGAGGCAGTCGCGATCGTCTCAACAACGCAACGTCGTCCTCTTCTCTGCGCGTTTCTCTCGAGCCACTGGCGCCTGTCTCAAACCACTGGCGCGCTGTAACATTTCTCCTCTCCCAGACGAAGCCCTCCGGGCGAGTCACTCCTGTTGCCTGCATGTGAAAGGCTTTAGACGGGCGACATGCGTCACGTCGGTTGTAGATGAGCGTCTTCCGCTTGAAGTGAGGCGTGCAATTTTATAGGCCACCTCGCTCAGACGCTCTAGGATTACGAATGGTCCGGCGTATTCCGCGAGTAGCTTTTGGCACAAGCCACGCTTGCGTACGGGGGTCCACAGCCAAACGAGGTCACCGGGAACACAGGTGACATTCCTGTGGTGACTGTCATGGCGTGCTTTTGAACAGTCCTGTGAAGCCAACGTACGTAAGCGAGCAAGTCGACGGGCCTCCTCTGCACGACACAAAACCTCTGCGATGGCCGAGTTGTCATGAACAACAAAGGAGAAGATTGTATCCAGCGTATGTCGAGGTGGACGAGCGTACAGGAGGTAGAAAGGGCTATAGCCGGTGGTCTCGTGTTTCGCAGAGTTGAAAGCGTACGTCACGAATGGCAATACTTCATCCCAGTTCTTGTGGTCTGAAGCGACGTACATCGATAACATGCTAATCAATGTTCGGTTCGTACGCTCAACCAAACCATTTGTCTGTGGGTGATAAGCTGTGGAATGTCGGAACTTCGAGGCACACAAACGAAGTAATTCTTCGACGACATCGGCCGTAAACTGGCGACCACGGTCACTTATTATCACGCGAGGCGGCCCGTGTCGGAGTATAATCGAACGCAGCATGAACTCAGAAACCTCAGTTGCGGTGGCGGACGGTAGGGCTTCTGTCTCACAGTAGCGTGTCAGGTAGTCGGCGCACCCGATTATCCACCGGTTGCCTTTTGAAGAACGCGGAAACGGTCCGATCAGGTCTATGCCAACTTTTTCAAAAGGGGAGCTGGGGGGCGTTACTGGCTGTAGTTGACCGGCTGAAGCAGCAGTTGGTCGCTTGTGGCTCTGACACTGGGTACAGCTGGCTACATAGACATCAATCGTCTTGCGCATTCGAGGCCAGTAAAATCGTTCTTTGGTACGATGCAGCGTTCGTGCGGCTCCAAGATGACCAGACGTGGGGTCATCGTGTGTAACATGCAGAACAGACGATCGAAGGGATTCCGGAACCACCAGTAGAAAGCGGGCGCCAGTCGTGGATAAATTCCTCTTGTAAAGAAGGTCATCTCGGATACAGTATGGGTTTTCGGTCATGGAACCTTCTGCTGCTGAGAAAATGTTTTTCAAACTGGGGTCTTTGCGCTGCTCGGCGGCGAAAGTCAAAGCGTCGGGAAAGTCACGCGACAGAGAAGCGATAAGGTGGTCGAAGTTATCGGCGTCACAATCTGTTGTAGGTAGTGGCATCCTAGAAAGGCAATCCGCATCGGCATGTCGACGGCCACTCTTGTAGGAAATGGTAAACACGTATTCTTGTAAGCGCATCGCCCATCGCGCGAGGCGACCGGATGGATCCCGAAGGTTCACCAACCAACACAGGGAATGGTGGTCGGTTACAATGGTGAAATGGTGGCCATATATGTACGAGCGGAACCGCTGTACGGCAAATACTACCGCTAAGCACTCCTGTTCGGTCACGGTATAATTGCGTTCAGGTTTGCTTAAAGAGCGGCTCGCGTAGGCCACGACATGTTCTTTGTTGTCAGCGCGTTGAATGAGGACGGCGCCGACGCCAATGCCACTTGCGTCTGTGTGAATCTCCGTTGGTAATGAAGGATCAAAGTGCCGAAGTATTGGCCGCGAAGTTAATAATAACTTCAGTTGGCGAAAAGCGGCGGCGCACTCAGGGGTCCAGTGGAACGGGGTGTTCTTGCGTAAAAGATTCGCCAGGGGGTGTGCGACATCCGAGAACCCACGTATGAACCGCCGGAAATATGAGCAGAGCCCCAGGAAACTGCGTAGCTGCTTCACAGATTTTGGTTGTGCGAATGATTCAACTGCTGCTGTCTTCTGCGGGTCAGGTCTAATGCCGTGTCTATCCACGAGATGTCCTAATACCAGTGTTTGGCGTTCGCCAAAACGGCACTTCTTCGAGTTGAGCACAAGACCGGCCTTCTTAACGCAGTCGAGTACGATATCCAAACGAGTGTTATGTTCGTGAAATGTGCGCCCAAAAATGACGACGTCATCAAGATAGCACATACAAATCTGCCATTTCAGACCACGCAGAATGGTGTCCATGAATCTTTCAAATGTCGCAGGGGCATTGCACAGTCCAAACGGCATGACGTTAAATTCATACAGCCCATCAGGCGTAACAAATGCCGTTTTCTCCTTGTCGTCTGGATGCATAGGGATTTGCCAATATCCGGATCTCAAATCAACAGAAGAAAAATAGGAAGCGGAATGTAAGCAGTCTATGGCATCATCAATGCGCGGGAGCGGGTAGACGTCTTTCTTAGTAACGGAATTCAATCTGCGATAGTCAACGCAGAATCTCCACGTATACCATCTTTCTTTTTCACAAGGATGACGGGAGCGGCCCAGGGACTCGCCGATTCTTGAATTATTCCTTTCGACAGCATCTCTTGCACTTGCTCGTTGATAACCTTGCGTTCGGATGGTGCGACTCTGTAGGGTTTCTGCCGTATGGGGTGTGCTGACGCGGTGTTGATCCGATGACGTATTCGAGACGCTGGAATTGAAGGTGTTTTGCTGCTCTGTGAAAAGTCGAACACTTCCGAGTGCTTGGCGAGAACGTCCAGAAGTACATGACGCTCACTTGGGCTTAGTGACTTGTCGATCATTCGTAAAAGCTGCGAATCGTCGGAACCTTTGGGACGTAAACGCGCATTCTCTTCAGCAGCATCAACAAAGGCAACTAGGGTCGTAGACAATTCGGGTTTAAACAAAGCAAGTTTCATGCCTCGGGGCAATACTGCAGGTTCCATTGAACTATTAACAGTCCATACTCCTGTGCGTCCTTCAACTACAGATACCACGCAATGAGGTACTAAAATGTTCTTTTTTATGCATGCTGAATGAATCGGTTCTAGTGTGGCATCGAACATGGCAGGATGGTCACTGGAGCACGTAACTGGAACGCACATGGCAGAAAACGGGGGAACAACTGTGTCCTCAGAGACAAAGAAGATACAGTCGGTCCGGGGTGAATTCTCGAAGAGCGTAGCGGGACAACTACCATGCACGGAGATGTTCCCGCTCCTACAGTCAACAGTTGCTCCACAGTCCCTCAAAAAATCAAGACCCAAAATAACGTCATGCGTGGACCGTTTTATCACTGCAAATTCCGTGGGAAACACTTTACCGCACAAAAACACGTTTGCGGTACAAACACCCACAGGACACAACGTATCACCACTCACACCACGGAACGTCGCACCACGACTTGGAGAAAACATCACTTTCTGACCTAAAATGTTCTTAAAGGGGCCCTGAAACCATATTTTACTCGCTGAGTTTTGCATCTAAACGGGTTCGTTGTATTGTTCTGAGGTAAATGCAAAAAGAATTTTCGAGATCGATGTAGGCAAACGCAAGTTATTCAACTTACAAATTCAAAATAAAAGCAGACGACAGATATCGGCATCCCAAGGCGTGCATGCTGCTTCCAATCAAAACGCGGCTTACATCTTGCAGAACCGGAACCGTGCTGCCCTCTGTGGCCTTCCTACCACAACCACCACGTGGGCCGCACAGCGATCCTTGTGTCAGTTACAAGCAAAATGAAGTTGTAATGCCCAAATTTGTACCTTTAGCAAGCATAAAACACGTTCTGAATTTGGAATTTCTTATATTCGGTGCATTATCGATATGTGCGATGTATATTTTTATTCCCTACTGTTCCCGGTCAATCAGAACCTGCAGCAAAGCAGCATGGTGATGTCATATCCGCTCGGAGAAACTGTTGATGTATGGCGCTGCAGTCAGCGCGGAAGCCGATTTCAGGTACAAATTAAAATATAATACGGTTCAATTTCGCCGCTCTCACTGGTGTTTCGGTCATCGTCAAGTCCCACACAAAGCAAATGTGCAATAAAATCGATGTGCGTAAAATGCGTTTCAGGGCCCCTTTAAAACTTGCACTCATCACCGAAATGGTCGCCCCAGCATCCACAAGTGCCATTGTAGCCACTCCATCAACAAGTACATAAACTTTGTTCTTTAGTAATAACGCTGACGGGGGTATATCTGTCGGAAATGCCTGGTATCCTGCGGCTTCACCCCCAATGGCCGCACCAACTAGTTTTCCGGCGGCGGTGACCGGAAGCGTCGGCGCGGTGATGGAGACCGTGGGACACGTGGAGCTGGTGGCGGCGTTGCGCTTCGGTCAGAGGCCGGCGAGGAGTATCGTACACGTGTAGGCATGTGTGGTGGCCGTTGCGGAGAGAACGGGCTGTCGAAAGGCTGGGAGTAAGGGACGAACGGGGCTCTCGCTGGTATGACGAGCCATTATTGCAAAATCGTGCAATGTGTCCAGCGATGCCACAGCTGTAGCACACTGGAAAAGGTCGAGACACACGTTGCTGCTCATAATAGCCAGTCCTCTCTCTAGGCGTGGGTAGTAGCGCCGATCTTCTCGGACACCGTAGTCAGGAGGCGACTGCCGAGATAGACGAGGAGGGCGAAAGCGCCGTTCGAAATTGGAGGGCGTCCATTTTGAAAACCCCGACGGCAGTCGCCCTCGGTGTTCAGTGGCGTCTGCTACATTAACTGAAGGTTGCCATGGAGCTTCAGTTGCCGGAGCTCTCACACGTTGGGTTTCTCTCGCATAGATGTCTTCGTAATCGGAGGGACACTGAGAAATCTCCTCATGTCGACGCAATTCTTCTCGTACAATCTGCCGAATTGTCGAGGAACAATATGATTTCTACCGTATTCTCATCGCATTGGTACCATGCATAGCGTATAGAGGAGCTTCCGAAAGTGACACGGCAAGTCTGAGGCCGAGCATTCCCAGCGCGCGCTAGCCTCCGCAACGGCCGGGAGCTGGTTTAGAGGATGGATGGATGGATGGATGGATGCTATGAGCTTCCCCTTTGTAACGGGGCGGTGACATGTGCGCCACCAGGCTCGTAAGAAGATTTAAGAACTTTTTTTTCTCCCTTTTATTTTCCTCATGCCTTTTAAATTTACTTCAATAAAATCGATCATGCCATATCAAAAACGGAATTTCATACCCAGTTCACTGCCCCTTATGGCAGAAATTCCATATTTTCCCCTATAATTATTTTTGTCCGTTCTCTCTAGTTTTCTGCCACCAGTATTCTAACCGTCTCTTACTTATTTCAATCGCGGCTATGTTCAGCTTCCCGTTGTTCGCCCTAAAACCCAAGGCTTCATGTAGGGTGGTGCCCAAACGTACACCTGGGTGGATAGTTCCGCATTCAATCAGAACATGCTCTGTCGTTTCCCTATCTTCCTCACAGCATGTGCATTTTTCTTCTTCTTTACTGATTTTCGCTTTACAAACACGCGTTCTAAGGCAGCCCGATCTCGCTTGAAACAATAAAGCGCTTCCTCTTGAATTATCATAAAATGCCTCCCTCTTTATTTCGTTTTTGCCCTCTCGGTAGTTATTCAGAGTCGGTTTTTTTTCCATCGCTGCCCTCCAGTAAATCTTCTCCGCCTCTCTGAGTTTTCCCTTTACGCTCTTTGTTGTCAGTTCTCTTAGAGCCGTATATTTACTGGTGAGCCTCCTAGTTCTCTTTCTCCACTGCGTGTCAACGCTCTTTCTATATAAATAGCGGAACACCTTCACTGCCCACCTAACCTCTTTCATATTCCTTAGCCTTTCTTCAAACCTTATTTTGCTCTGCGCTTCCCTTGCCTCAAAACTCGCCCATCCCATATCGCCCTTTACAGCCTCGTTTGTCGTTTTCCCGTGAGCACCCAACGTGAGGCGTCCCACAGTTCTTTGATTCACATCCATTCCCGATTGTATCTCTGGCCTCATGCACACCACTGAGTTCCCAAATGTAAGCCCCGGTACCATTACCCCTTTCCACAGACCCCTAAGCACCTCGTACCTATTGTGTCCCCATAACGCTCTGTGCTTCATTATTCCTGCGTTCCTCTTTCCCTTTGCTGCCAAGGGTTTTTCCTGTACCTTCATGTATCTATCACCCTCATTTAGCCATACGCCAAGGCACTTGTATTCGCTTACTCTCGGTATTTCTTGGCCCTGTATGGATACCGCCTGGTCGTTGGGATCATTGAATACCATCAATCCGCATTTTGTTACACTAAATCCTAGTCCTAGATCCTCGCCTTCCTTCCCGCATATATTCACCAGCCGTTGTATATCATCTCGACTGTCCGCGAATAAGACACTATCATCAGCATAAAATAAACCCGGAAGCATCTGCTCAATCATCACGCCGCCCTGTTTGTGTGACAGATTAAAACCAATGTGGCTATCTCCTAGCGCTTTTTCCATTCTAACCATGTACAGCATGAATAACAGCGGCGACAAAGGACATCCCTGTCTCAGCCCCTTGCTAATATCAACGTTCTCTCTGCAACTTATTCCTTCCCATTCTATGCAAACTGTATTTTCTCGATATATTTCCCTCAAAAGCTGTACACAATCGTCGCCTATGCCCATTCGTTCCAAAATTTCCCACAATATTTCCTGATTAACATTGTCATACGCCCCAGTGATGTCTAGAAAAGCCACATACAACGGCCTCCTTTCTATTTTAGATATTTCTATACACTGAGTAAGAACAAATAGGTTATCGTCTAAACGCCTGTCTACTCGAAATCCATTCTGAAGTTCTCCCAAAATGTGGTTACGTTCTGCCCACGCTTCTATTTTTAATTTTACTGCTTGCATAGCCATCCTGTATAGTACCGATGTAATGGTTAGCGGTCTATACGAGCGAATGTTATTCTTTTCCCCCTTGCCTTTATAGATTAAGTTCATTCTGCTTTTTCGCCAACTGTCCGGTATTTGCCTCTCCTGTAAGCATTTTTCTACGGCTTTCAATAGCGCTTCTTTAGTGTTCTGTCCTAATTCGTTAATGAGGCTAACGGGGACCCCATCTAAACCCATAGCAGTGCGCTTTGGAATTTTTCCTTCGGCCTTTTTCCAGTTGAAATTCTCAAGTTCTAGCTCTTCCTTAGTTTCGCTCTCCGTCATGGTTTTATCCACTGGGGGAGTCTCTTGGACGATCTTTTTAAACGAACCGGCTGTTACCTTCTGGATGTAACCCATCGCTTCGTACCCTTCCAATTGATTTCCTCTTTCATCAACAATATGTTGTTGCAATGTGGCAGACTTTTTACCTAGCGCTTTATGTGGTTCCAAAATATCCTAGGGGCGTCCTTCTTTTTGTCATGAATTTCTGTAACCCAGCGTTCGCTTTCCGGGTTGGCTCGGAGCGCCCCCGCCAAG
>JABSTT010001791.1:0-80727 GCA_013339685.2 Hyalomma asiaticum
TTTCAAATAAAATGTCTTCTCCGTCTTTGATCAAGTCGGCTGATAATGTGCTTTGTTGTTTATGGTAGCACTACTGTACCAGCCGCTCGGGTGCGATCTCCTTCCGTAGCAATCCTCCATAACACGACGAGGCGGCGCACGGGCGGGGCGAGTTTGATCGTGCGACTGCGCCGACACGAATGATCTTCACTAGCAGGCTAACAAAGCGACCGTCGTAGAACTGCGTGGGCGGCGTTGGGGAAAGCGCAGTTCATTTTGGGTCGATGGACACTGCCAGGGGCATAGCGAGAATTTTATTTCGGGAGGGGTGGAAGCCCCCGCTGTGTATGTGTATATGTGCATAAAAACTTTAAAAATTTCGGGATTCCCCCCCCCCCCCCCCCCAATCAAACCTCTTTATTACGCCTGTGGCCATTTCATGAATGGATGACAAGGTTTAGGTCCGTGGTTGAATGAACGTGTAACTAAGACAGAGTTTATCATTTAAACGTTGCATGTGCTCGCGTTGGATGGGACTGCATAAACTTTATGTGTCCAGCTGTTGCCGGTGCCCGGGGCTAGGCGGCCAGAGGAGTGTTCCAGCACTCCCACTCGCAGAGTGAGTCAAGCTCATGAAGTCTTCCGTGTGCCGTTCACGTCAGTTCGTTTGTTAATTTACGCGTAGGTGTAGTTGGGCCTTCTGTTGACTCGTGGCGATAATGTGCTATGCCGGTGGACAGCTAGGTCTCAAGCGCAAGAAAGAGGGCAGATAAGGATTAAGGAAGCGTTGCGAAGGCCCCGGGTACAAGGATTGTACGGAGGAGAGAGCTAACGGAGAAGAGAAACTCGTGTTTCTGGAAGGTGACCTCGCCTTTCTGCTCTTTCACTTCTCTTTCCCTCCTTCACGCGACCCCGAGCCGCTCCCTCTCAACTTGAGCTGCTGAAAACAGCGTCCCTTTCTCATTTCAACCACCTCTCTCTTTTATAACGACAGCGTGAGCACGCTGAGTGAACGTGGAGGATATGTTTGTGTACTGACCAGCGCGGCGGTTGCCGTGACAGCTTCCCAGAAAAGCTGTCTTCACCTCATGTTTAAATATAAAAGCCGAATTAGGGGGTGTTTGTCGACCTTCACACTGCTTTACTGATCACAACTAGGACTCTGATGGGCGTGCTCGGGGACCCAGTTTGATGGACGCAGCGAGACATTTCCTTACGGTTTCTCACCACCTTTTCTAATGGCACTTGAGTACAGCGGAAGAGGGAGGCTTGAATCGATGAACAGATAGCTAAAAACAATATGAAAAATAGGGAATGTCAGTGGAGCCAACGTATCGACAAGTGGACTTGTCTTTGTCAGGACGGCAACCCTGACGAAATGTTGGTTCCGAGACACTCCCTGTTAATCTTCTTTAGTGTTGTCTTCTATAACGACACTTTAAAATTTATAAAATAGACGTGCAGAAAAAATTAACCTTTGAGGAAAACGCAGCTCTAACACACAGTCATAGCGTTTCCAAGTATTTCAGGTGCAACGTGCCACAAAAGGTACCCACCCATGCGCTTGCACATAACCCGCGTTCACTGAGTGAAACGCCAGTGTAATATTTCTTTTGTCCTCTGCACCATATTTTGTTTCAGCAGCAGCTGTCTTCTGAAGCTTCCGCCGGTCATTTCTCGTGAAGATGTCCGCTGCAACGCTAACTGCCCTCCACTGACGCACTATGCAGAACGAAGGGCGGGGCTGCACCGTACGAACACTTTGCGTACCAGTTCGTGATTGCGCAGAGCTTTGTCAATTGTGTTTCGTAATTATGCAACTGATTACAGGAAAAATTAGTTGAATTACAAGGATTGCTCCTCATGAAAGGAATTAACTAACTGAAGCGTTGAAAAATTACAGTAATATGTAATTGATTACAGGTAATCCACAATTGTAGAGCGTTATGTACAGGTCTGGTAACAAGAAATAGCAGAGTCGCATCCCAAATGAATGTGGGTTCAAGTCCATGTAGGTGGTACAAAAAAGTGTAATGTCAGTGATACATGCAATATACGCCGGTAGGTGCATGTTCCAGTCGTTAGTTGTCCGTGGCATGAAGGAATCGAAGATGTTCGTAGCCAACTTGCTGTTGGTGATCAACACAAGACGAATAATAGGTGGGTGCTGCAGTGAGCTGATCGCTTAAAGAAGTCCACTGGTAGATTTTATGACAAACGCAAGGGCGAAAGATGTTTCGGCGATGTGACAGTGAAGGCAATGATAATCTATTTTTCATAAGTGTTACGCTAGCAATGCGGCCACAATTAGAAATGATTAGGCGAGTTGTGTTGTTCTGAACAAGTTCAAGGGCTTCAAATAGGCGAGCTTGGTAGGGATCCCAGATTGAAGCTTACCATTAGAAGTCTACTATTATTGCGATTGAAGCTTACGGTTACTTTCTATGCTATAGACTTCTTTGCACAAGGAACGGCAAAGTTGAACGAAAGAAGCATGTGCGCAACAGCACGCATATACTCACTCTTCAACATTGCCTGCTCGTAACCACAAGCGGCCGTTTGGACGGCTCCTATAGCGTGTTGGAGCGAGGACAACGGCCCGACTTCGTCATACGAGCAGCCTTCAGGCGAGTATCTCTCGAGGCACGACACTGGACTGCGCAGTACAGAGAACGAAGTGATCAATGCTTTCGTGACCATTTTTCAAACACAGTGGCTAAAAAAAAACACGAAAGCGATACCTGTCTTCGCTAAGCTATGGGATACATAAGCAGCGATATGGCAAATCGAGCGACGGGAGATGGGTTGCGTGCTCTGGACACGAGAACCCGCTGCATTTGGACATAGGTAAGCGGCACTTCGACACTGCACAGGGATCCTCGACAGTTGCGCACAAGCGAAAGTTCTAGAACTACTCACATTTCTCCGGAGACACTGTATTGCACGCGCCAGAGCCCTGCCCAGATCTCTCATAAACGAGCAGCGTCCACAAACGCGGTGACACCTGCACGCGAAACCTAACGGGTTGTCAGAGGATCGTTGTGAACACACAGTCCACTGCAACGAAAGGCGCATCATGTGCTTGTCGACGGCTGTCTTTGCATTCCTGGAGCAGTGCGCATCGTAAGTCAACACACCTGGCCACACAAGACAAATTTTGTAGAGGCCGCGGCTGTACTTTGCCCAAGGAACGCGCCGTCACGACGCCGCCACGCCCCTAACTTTTGCAGCAATTGAGGCGCGAGGACTGCCAAAGCGCTGACTGCCGGCGCGCATTATCACGACAATCTCCTTCGCTCTATCATTCCTAGATGGCGGTACCACCGCAGCGAACCTAAGCGAAGCAATTAGTAACAACTTGACAAGTGCTATAGTTTGTTCATAATTCGAGCAGAGGAAAACAGCGCGACAAACGGGGATACCGAAATAAACGAACACCACGGGACAAGCGCTGACTGCCAACTGAGTTTATTACGGGAAAACGGCCTATAAAAACAGTACCACAGTACACATGCCCACATCATACATCATTACAATGCACAATCATAATCTTTCCTTCGGGAAATTTATCGATTTTTCCGATAGCAGAAGAAAGGACGCACTAAACTCAGTTGGCAGTCAGCGCTTGTCCTGGGGTGTTCGTTACTTTCGGTGTCCCAGCTTATGTCGCGCTGTTTTCCTCTGCTCGAAGCGAACTAAGAGTGCAATTGAAGGGAGGCTAATTGAAGAGCAATTCTGCTTACTGAACACCTTTGCTTTAACCGGACGTCAGTTATGTGCAACTTGTTAATTGCTGCAGTGACGATATAAGGCCCGTCTGTCCCTGTATAGGCAATGTTGGGTTCGTGTATCGGTAGAGCTTCCAGCTCCTATCGTCGCATCCTAGGTGAATGTGGATTCGAGTCCGACTGAGTGGTACTTTTTCTTTGTAAATATGTGTTTATTTTTTCAGACATTCACTTACGTTGCGATAGTACATCACTAGTATCTTGGTGGTACCCGGAATAAAACATTCTCGCGTTAAAAAAGAAAGAAATTAAGATATTGGAATGACTCCAACTTCTCAAGGAAAGGTTCTTCACGCGATTACACAGTAAGCCAATCAATCAATCAATAATTCAATAAATAATAATATATTTTCTATGTTTACATAGGAGCCGTGCGATGCCTTAGTGTTTCCTATGCTTCTTACGTGCATCCACTCTGTCCAGCCTGTGCGTCGCTGTTTTCGAAGCCCATGGAGGCTTCCAAAGCTTTGGCAGACATCTTGAGGCAGCGAGCGGCGGCGTCCTTGTTGCACTGCGGACGTGCGGGAGCACGCGGAGTTGGCGGGGCTGCTGCGGAGAAGAAAATGCAGTTGCAAAAAGCGCGATGCGATAAGTCGCTGCAATATCACCACTCATCATCATCATCATCATGTATACGCCCACTGTCAGGGCAGCGGCCTCTCTCATAGGTCTCAAATTATCCCGGTCCTGTGCTAAATGCAATCAATTTATCCTCGCAAACTTGTTGATTGCATCTGCTCACCCGACTTTCTACCGCCCCCTGCAACGATTGCCTTCTCTGGGGACCCACTCTGTTACCCTTAATGACCGACGGTTATTTTGCCTTCACATATCACATGTCTTGCCCACGCCCATTTCTTCTTAATTTATACTAATATGTCCTACGAATATGTTCCCAGACCCAGTCCGCTCTCCTCTTGTCCCTTAAAGGGTCCCTGAAACGTTTTTTTGTTGACATTGTGTCACTGATTAGGCAACACAATTGTGAAATCATTCACACCATAAATAAAGCGAAGCACCATGCGCTAAGGAAGCAGTGGGCTTATTTCTGTTGCCTTCCTCCTTACCACTGCTGTTCCTCCTCAACTCGATCTGCTGCGGAGTGCGCGGTAGCGACGACAGCGCCTCCCGCGTCAGCGGCTCTGCCGAGCCTCCGTAGTGATATAGCGCCCCGATATCTTCACAGAGGTCGCCCGCCTCGGCAGTGCTAGCCTCTGTAATAGAGCGCCGGGGACTTGTGTGTACACCGCCAGGTGCCGCGCCGATACCGTTGGCTTGAAACGAAGGAGCACGTTGTAGAAGCACGTTGTTCGCAGCTAGGTTGGGAAAATTACGTCCACGTGACTGGTTCGGGGCCAATGAGCGGCCTCCCATTCGATGGTCGATGGCGGGGGCGTTTGAAAACGCCCTTTGGCGAGCCGCTGAGATCTTTTGCGATGCACGTGTCGAAAACCTTATTGTAAATTCCACACTTAACGCATAGCGCTGAAATCTGCCCTCAAATGATCCTAATGACTCGCTCTACTGGATCACCATGTTTCAACAAAATCATCAAAACCCTTTCAGGGTCCCTTTAATGTTACGCCCACCATTTTTCGTTCCATTGCTTGCTGAGCTGTCTTCAATTTATAAGCTGAACCCTTTAGTGATCCCCCAGCTTTCGGCCCTGTGGCTGTACCGGTAAGGTGCAGCTGTTATACGCTTTCCTCTCGAGTGATATTGGTAAGCTACCATTAATTATATGGTAATGCCTGCTGAATGTACTCCGCCCCGTTCGACTCCTAATTATCTGGTTTGGGTTAGGTGTGGGTACTAGGCCTAAGCAGATATATTCGCTTATCACTTCAATAACAATACACAGGCGAATAAAGTAGAATTAAGTGACCAAAAGAAAACCAGATATTCGCCTCGAGGACAAACCGTGGCGCCATCTGCCCGAAACTCTCCGTAACGTAGAAAACGACATTACGGGTCGCGAAGTGTACGGCAGAGAACACCTATATGCCCGTTTTAGAGAACGGAAACTGTACCTTCCACTGTAGAGCACAAATAGTAGTGGTGGCGTAGTGAAGTGCATTAGGGCGCACGGAGATGGCGCTGCAAGTACTATCATCATCAGGAAAAGCCGCGTTTTTGCCGGTTCGCGCACTGCTGTACCCCCTCCCCCCTCCCATATTTACCCCGCTGTAGTATTTTGCTTATCTCTCGCTGCAGTGAACTGTGTGTTCACAACGATCCTCTGGCAACCCGTTAGGTTCCGCGTGCAAGGTGTCAACGCGTTTGCGGATGCTGCACATTTATGAGAGATCTGGGCAGGGCACTGGCGCGTGCAATACAGTGTCTCCGGAGAAAGAAATGGAGTTCTAGAACTTTCGCTTGTGTGCAACTGTCGAGGATCCTGTGCAGTGTCGAAGTGCCGCTTACCTATTTTATCTATTTTTCCGATAGCAGAAGAAAGGACGCACTAAACTCAGTTGGCAGTCAGCGCTTGTCCTGGGGTGTTCGTTACTTCCGGTGTCCCAGCTTATGTCGCGCTGTTTTCCTCTGCTCGAAGCGAACTAGAGTGCAATTGAAGGGAGGCTAATTGAAGAGCAATTCGCTCACTGAACACCTTTGCTTTAACCGGACGTCAGTTATGTGCAAACTCGTAAGTGCTGCAGTGACGATTATAAGGCCCGTCTGTTCCCTGTATAGGCAATGTTTGGGTTCGTGTATCGGTAGAGCTTCCAGCTCCTATCGTCGCATCCTAGGTGAATGTGGATTCGAGTCCGAGTGGGTGGTACTTTTTCATTGTAAATGTGTGTTCATTTTTTCAGACATTCACTTACGTTGCGATAGTACATCACTAGTATCTTGGTGGTACCCGGAATAAAATATTCTCGCGTTAAAAAGAAAGAAATTAAGATATTGGAATGACTAACTTCTCAAGGAAAGGTTTCTTCACGCGATTACACAGTAAGCCAATCAATTAATTAGTTAATTAATAATATACTTTCTATGTTTACATAAGAGCCGTGCGATGCCTTAGTGTTTCCTATGGATTCTTACGTGCATCCACTCTGTCCAGCCTGTGCGTCGCTGTTTTCGAAGCCCATGGAGGCTTCCAAAGCTTTGGCGGACATCTTGAGGCAGCGAGCGGCGGCGTCCTTGTTGCACTGCGGATGTGCGGGAGCAGGCGGAGTTGGCCGGGCTGCTGTGGAGAAGAAAATGCAGTTGCAAAAAGCGCGATGCGATAAGTCGCTGCAATATCATCACTCATCATCATCATCATCATGTATACGCCCACTGTCAGGGCAGGGGCCTCTCTCATAGGTCTCGAATTATCCCGGTCCTGTGCTAAATGCGATCAATTTATCCCCGCAAACTTCTTGATTGCATCTGCTCACCCGACTTTCTACCGCCCCCTGCAACGTTTGCCTTCTTTGGGGATCCACTCTGTTACCCTTAATGACCAACGGTTATTTTGCCTTCACATATCACATGTCTTGCCCACGCCCATTTCTTCTTAATTTCTACTATGTCCTACTAATATGTTCCCAGACCCACTCTGCTCTCCTCTTGTCGCTTAAAGGGTCCCTGGAACGTTTTTTTGACATTGCGTCGCTGATTAGGCAACACAATTGTGAAATCATTCACACCATAAATAAAGCGAAGCACCATGCGCTAAGGCAGCTGTGGGCTTATTTCTGTCGCCTTCCTCCTTACCACTGCTGTTCCTCCTCAACTCGATCAGCTGCGGAGTGCGCGCTAGCGACGACAGCGCCTCCCGCGTTAGCCGCTCTGCCGAGCCCTCCGTAGCCATAGAGTTTCCTACTAAAATACTAGAGGGAAAACTGGCGCTAGTGTCTATGGGAGTTTCAAACAAGGCGGTTGAGCGAGCATGGGAATGATGGGTAAGACATGGATTTGCCTAGTCTTCGTTCTTCTGGCTTCAAATGGCCTTTCGACCTAAAAAATATAGGTCGTTTACGATAAAATATTGCACTAAAACGGAAGACTTTGGAATAACTATGTGCGTGCGCAGGTACTAGTTGCTTTTCCGCGGTTCAAAAAATACTGAACGCACAGAAATTTAGCAATATTGCAGCGATGTTGCCTCCTCTGCTTGTGCCCAGATTTAGCAGAGTCTATGAATGTTTAAGTTACAGATGTAGTTGTGTTCTAACATAAAAATAAAGATTTTTGCTCATTTAAGTGACATGCTGACACTTACAAGTATGTAAAATGTAGATGTGTCTTCTAAATATAACAAACGGGCTTTCGCTCGCTCCTTTTAGTGCAGGGCAAGTGCTCCACTGTATTTTTACAAACTATATGCATGGATCAAGCCCTTGCGCGAGGCCGTAGCGGGAGCGCTGTGGCGTTAAATAAACGACCGTGCCGTTAAACTCCATCGGAAACTGCGCCTGAGCTTTGATCTGAGCTGACTTTTTGAGCGTCGTCCGCAGGCGCGTCTGCCTATCGCGCACTGGGCGTCTACTACGCACGATAACTGTGCGCCTGCTTGGCGCGTTCGGTCGGCGTTGAATTAATCAGACAGCCGAATTGAAATGCCGTAGTACAAGATGTACGAACAGCCTTCGTGACAAGAGCTGTATGTCAGCCGTGAAAGCGACCTCTGTGGTTACAGTTTCTATCGCATCTGATGCAAAAGAAAAAGAGGAGCAGCAAAACCGCATCGATAACGGTTCGCGAGACGCTGCGCGAATATTCTAAAGTTGGGTAAAATACCGCTGCAAATATATGTGCAGCCATCCATCAACAAACACATAACCAAACACTGCATAGCACCTCATCATTGCAACCGACTTTGGTACATGCGACAGTCTGATGATCCCTAGCATTAAAGCATACACTACAGCCGCTGCCTTCGTCGCGTATGAAAAAGTGTAGTAACGTCAATCGCGTCACTGAAGTTAAAAAACCCGAATAAACAAATCCACCAAAACGTTTGAAGCCGCAGGCACGAAGACTAGACAAATCCATGTCATACCCATCATTCCATGGCAGCTTCACGATCGCAGCGCCAGTTTTCCCTCTAATATTTTAGTAGAAAACTCTATGGGCAGTGGCCCCGCCGCGGTGGTCTAGTGGCTATGGTACTCGGCTGCAGATCCGAGGGTCGCGGGATCGAATCCCGGCCGCGGCGGCTGCATTCGATGGAGGCGAAATGTTGAGGCCCGGTTGCTGTGCGATGTCAGTGCACGTTAAAGAACCCCAGGTGGTCGAAATTTCCGGAGACCTCCACTACGGCGTCTCTCATAATCAGAGCTGGTTTTGGGACGTTAAACCCCACCAATCATCATCTATGGGCAGTGCTAGCCTCTGTAATAGAGCGCCGGCGACTTGTGTGTACGCCGCCAGATGCCGCGCCGATACCGTTGGCTTGAAACGAAGGAGCACGTGTAGAAGCACGTTGTTCGCACTAGGTTGGGAAAATTACGTGCACGTGACTGGTTCGGGGCCAATCAGCGGCCTCCCATCGATCGGTCGATAGCGGGGGCGTTTGAAAACACGTAGAGAGAGAGAGAGGACTCACGGACTGGCACCCAGTTCGTGTCCAGTTCGTGCCAGTCCGTGTGTCCTTCATAGGTCGCAGTGTGGCAGAACACTCACACTAACTCGCCATAATATTTCCGAACCTGCACTCATCACACTATACTTGGCAACTTTCTGTGGCAGCACAGCCAAGGCTACGGAGCCGAGGCACGCTTGTCTTACTGCGCCACAGAATGTAGTCCCTCAACGAAACTCGTTTGTATACTGTTCTGGGTAACTAAGATTTTACCATTCACCACTTAGATTTTTCGCGGATTTATTTTTTAATTAGTGAAATAAAAACGTTACACAGTACAAAAAATTTCGTTTCATGCTCTCTCAGGTTTTGTGGGTTTTTTTTTTTGGGCTTCCTTCGCCTTTTTAGCTCACCGTATTCCTCATGTCAAAGATGGCGTCCTCCGGTTGCAGCTCGTCAACATCGCTTACGGAGGAAACACCGCCGCGTGCCGCGAGTCCACCAGCTTCGCAGCCGTACCAGGTGTGTCAAACAAAAGCTGTCCGTACAGGCCAAGAAGTGGTGCACAACGTTTACGCGCAAGTAAGGAAAAGCGACCCGCAGCTATCTGTGAGAGCCGCATTCGGAAGGTCGGAGCTCACTCCTGTTAGCGAGCGCAGTGTCTTCTGGATTAAGCTCGACGTTAACAGTGCACCCTGAAGTCACCGAAGCGCAAGCGCCTGCGTCTCCCCGCATGGATGACCGTGCGAAAACCGGGAGGACAAGACTGGAGCTTCACGACAGCTCTCCCTCGAAGCTCTACGAAGAAAAGTGCATCATTACTTACTGAGGAATGAACTCCCAACAGCTGCAACTGGCTCAAGATGTGACAGTGGACATGAACATGCCTAAAATGAGCATGCGAGTGATGCAAGGCTGCTTAACGATATCGGCTTTTCCTTTCGCAAACGGAAGAGAAACTGTGCGCTTTTGGAAATGACATCATCACGTGGCGACGGCGGTACTGCGTACCATCCGACAACTCGCGCTCAAAATCGGTACGTGCATGATAAGTGTGGGTAACCATTACATGAATAATTGAATGTTTCATTCACCCAGCAACCTGCGTCCACGCGTCAGTAAATCACGTCAAAATATTAGAATGACTAGCTTGTTGAAGTTACGGTATTCTTTATTCTTTGTTGTTTGTAAATTGTTATGACTCAATGCATTAAAAAAAACGTTTCCCACAAATTAGTAAACCATCTCAAAACGTATGCTAAATGCCGGAATAATGTCCGTTCACTGCCCTGGAGTTTGGCGGTATATGACCTAATACTACCTGAAATTTTACGTGCCCGAATCTCTATACAGGG
Source organism: Hyalomma asiaticum (assembly GCA_013339685.2). Classification (NCBI taxonomy): domain Eukaryota; kingdom Metazoa; phylum Arthropoda; class Arachnida; order Ixodida; family Ixodidae; genus Hyalomma; species Hyalomma asiaticum. The sequence goes on from JABSTT010001791.1 coordinate 10,638, forward strand.
TGTCCCACGTAACTTGAGCCAAGAATTTGAAAATGAAAGGCACTTCAGAGGAGAACTGAACCAAACGTATACTATTCGTACTGGTCTATAGATACTCAGGTTATTTTTTAATTTCCCCTAAAGTAATTAGTTAATATTTTAATTAGCTAACTCCTTAATTATGGGCTGAAAACCCAAAATATGAACACTGAGCTGTAGAGCACCTTCATAAACCACCGACTGAATTGTTTCCTGTACGATATGTCTTACGGTGTTAATTTTTCCGCATTCTAAAGAAAGCCCGCGAAATTTGAAAATGAGCCACGTGACGGACCGCGAGCGCACTGCTATAGTGCTGGTCTCAAGCGTGCAACCGGTGAACAAGGTCGCCTGCGGCTGCCACGGGGAAGCGACATGATGCTTTGAAGGTGGTCGATGTTTGGGCGTCCGTCTTTGGTTCAATGACGGTGCACATTCACGCTGCTGGCCGTGCGCTGCCGAGATAAGCGTCCAAGACGGATAAATAAAACAAGAAAATAGCTTTATTTTCTTGTTTTCTTGATCTTCTTGATCTTCTGTTTTCTTGATCTTCGTGAATCAGAATCAAACTGCTGTTTGTTTTTTTTCCTCGCAGTATTGAGCGCTTTACCACCGCGGCAGCGCTCGGCCAGCAGTGTGAATTTGCACCGTCATTGAACCAAAGACGGACGCCCAAACATCGACCACCTTCAAAGCATCATGTCGCTTCCCCGTGGCAGCCGCAGGCGACCTTGTTCACCGGTTGCACGCTTGAGACCAGCACTATAGCAGTGCGCTCGCGGTCCGTCACGTGGCTCATTTTCAAATTTCGCGGGCTTTCTTTAGAATGCGGAAAAATTAACACCGTAAGACATATCGTACAGGAAACAATTCATTCGGTGGTTTATGAAGGTGCTCTACAGCTCAGTGTTCATATTTTGGGTTTTCAGCCCATAATTAAGGAGTTAGCTAATTAAAAATAATTAACTAATTACTTTAGGGGGAAATAAAAAATAACCTGAGTATCTATAGACCAGTACGAATAGCATACGTTTGGTTCAGTTTTCCTCTGAAGTGCCTTTCATTTTCAAATTCTTGGCTCAAGTTACGTGGGACACCCTGTATAATTGATACACATCATAGCCAGGATTTCGGATTGATGTTGATAATGTGGGACACAACTAATTGGTGTCGGCTCTGGTTTCTTTGTGTTAATTAAATGTGCCTCAAATCAGTATGTATCAACTAGCCCAACTATCATCCTTAATGGTGCAGCTATCTGGGGCCTTTTGAGACATACGTAAACCTATATACATGGGTGATGTTGCATTGAGCCGTCATAGAAATGCAACCATCATGGCCTTGCATCAAATGCGTATTGTCAAACTTGGCAGTCTGACATGATGTAACTATTTAATAGCTTACATTAAATTTAATCATTATTGTACTGTAGATTACGTAACACAATGGACAACTGACGCCTATGGACAACTATTGGTAACATATTGCTACCCGGTATGCTATCACTGGGGCTCTTCCGACCAGCACTGCTACGGACGTCGCCGACTTCTTGTTGCGTGACGTAACAATATGTCCATGACATGCCTACCAACCACAAATTACACCATCCCAAAGATGAAGTTTAGGTGACCTGCTGTAGCAGATGTTCAGTTGTTCCACTGTGCTTGTAGGCTGTGTTTTCGAGGGCAGTTAACCTGACGTTGCATGGCAATTATGAAAAAGAAACAAAAAAAACAAGGCAAGTTATGAATCATCGTACATTCAGAAACAATGTATGAAGACAAAATATTGTAGCAGTATACATAGTGAATGAGTAAACTGCAGCATGTTATCCAGGTATAAATATATACCTTGTAAGGCTTGTGCTCCAACGTAGCATGAGCCTTGCCAATGGTGTTGAAGTGGATCCACAAGGAATGTTGACAGCAGGCGTAAGCCAGGAGGCTGTGACAGAAAAAGAATATATCCATGATTAAAATGCCATGTGGCACTAAATGAAAGTAAGCCTATAAGTGAAACTGCTGTCACAAGATAAACAATAAGGCAACGAGGAGATCCCCAACTTTGCTGTTTACTCAGATTTCACAACATTGAACTAGCTTTAGTTTTTTCTCTCTCTCACACAAACTTTCGTTTTTAATTTTTAATGTGACTGTAGCAAACTTTATAACACACTTTGTACTGATACATGGTGAGTTACGGACGTGCGTGCGGGGTGATAGAAGTGTATTTGAACATGTCCAGACTGCATTATAAATTTCAGAAATGCATTTCTATTGACTCAGCATCTCGCTCCTACGTGAAGCCACGTCGCTCAAGAGAACGCGGATTCTGTCGGTGGAGGGATATGAGACGTTGAAAATTTTCTGGTTGCTGCGTGTCGCTTGCCTGTTGCAAAAACAAGAACAACCGTAATAAACAAAAGCAACGGGTTTGTACTCACCGGTTCATGCACGCTGGGGCTCCAAACGAACTTCGTTGCTTTGAAGGACAAGGAAAGCGCTCTGCGGAAGCATTTAAACGTGCTTTGAACGAACAAGAACAGCAAGCCGAGATCACCCACTACGAAAGCAACTCTTAGTTTCACGAAATATTTACAGCAAAATGAAACAGCGCGAGCTTAATTGCGTCGCTGCCCGAATGCGCCGCAAACGGTTACGTAACTCCTGCCGCCACGTAGTTTGAGTTTAAAAAAAAACGAGCATGACATAATATCGATGTCTGTAGGCTGCTGAGTCAGCCGAAATAAAAACATTTAGGGAAGGAGGGATGGTATAGTATCTGAAAGGTGCGCTCACTCTAAGCAGCAGTTTGTTGTATGTAAGTGTAATATCAGGCAAATAAAAGTCTTCGCATTGTTTAAGAATATTCTGCATCGAAATTAGGCACCGATGCGGGCGCCCCTACATAAAAGTGGAATAGGGCGAATGGCGGTTTCCACAGCGCGAGCTAAGAGAGGGGTCAGTAGATCCACTCCCCGCGGTTGAAGCTGGAACGCACAGCGGTTGATTTTTTTCGCCATCTATGGCGATTTGTGGCATATCGAGCCTTCCGGGGCCTAGTGTATGGCGTCTACAATGTCGCAGCTCGTTCAGACACGGTTTTTTTCGCGTTGCAAGCGTTGCCTTTGTGTGTATGTTAGCTGCAAAAGGACCTGTTGTACAGGTGAGCAAAGTATATTGCGAGCGAACAAGAGCATCGCCGCATCGTCCACGCTTGTCGGAAGGTGCGAACGCGGTGCTATGCACAACGAAAGTGAAGAGGCCGCTCGCGTAAAAGGTGCCCCGCCGCGGTGGTCTAGTGGTTATGACACTCGGCTATTGATCCGAAGGTCGCGGGATCGAAACGCGGCTGCGGCGGCTGCATTTATCACTGGTAAATAATTAAGTGATACCTTAAATTCGTGTATATGGTTCCGCCATGTGCGCGCATGTATCGCTGGGCACAGTATCTTGACTGAGATGGCAAAATCAAAACATCCCTTTATTTTTAAGATGACAGCTCCGGGAACAAGACGCAGTTTCTCTACAGGTGAAAATGCGCGTCACAAGTTCGAATGCTTACAGTCCGAGAAAGTTCGTTCTGTACTCACCGAACGTTTCAGCTCCAATGCCGTACACAAAATCCACACTCGAGATGCATGAGCACTGGGCTGGTTCCCCATTCCCAGCTTTTCCATCCAAGACGCTTCGTTTTGGGGTATACACGCGTGAAAATTACACCCAGCTCCGTCGAATTCGTCAAGTACTGTTTAGTACCGAGCAGTACTCCATGCTCAAAAGGAAGGAGAAAAGTAACCGGCTTGGTGAAGAAGGCCAGTGCGCTTTGCCGCCGGCGGCGAAGACGTCATGTGATGTCGTTTACTACGTCACTACGACAGCAGCGGTGGTGGACCTCGAGGCCATATTGGCCACGAGGGCCACTACTATTCACTGTTCGCATGTTCTATATGTTCGGATCCCGTCGGCAGTGGAAACAGACGCTGTTTTCAATGCACACATAGTAAGCGAGACTTAGATGCGCTGGCAGAAATGCTGGCTACTGTAATCACAAATATTGGTTGATAATGATTCTTCGAGCGGGCGGTATATCGTAAAGCTAAACGCGCGCTGTATACAAGTAACCAGAGCGATGGCGACTTACTGGTGCTGACTGGTCCTCTTGTTGCAACCTAGAAGCTCCATACCCGACTCCTGCAGGTTGGTCACGAAGTTCTTCTGAGAGATGCATTCGTTCAAGAGCTTTTTCACCGCTCTGAAATATCGAGGAGCCGTGATGAGTGTATAGGAAAGCGCTCGAATTGTACCAAGCTGGTACAAATTTATCACATTCCCGTGTTGTCTTAGGCGCCTTGCAGAGCGCAAGACCGCAAAGACGGCCATTTAGAGGCGCCGATCACTACGTGAGCTGCTATTGCTGGCCGATATCGGCCAGTGCAAATATCTTCCTCTCCTAGTACAGTATTAAGGTTACGAAAAGTACGCTTTTCATCCAGCGGCCATGCGCCACACGCAGAAAGAATGAAACACTTCACTCCTCGCCTCTCCTGTTTTTAATTAAAGGAATACAGGAAAGGAACAATAAATACGTACCCGCATTTGCTTAAGTCGCCCTGCAGTACATCTTTTGTCGCATTCAAGGCGCCTTGGCACGGATCATTGGTTTTAGAGTACAGGATGCCCATGAAACCTGCAAAAAGTCACTGAGATCACTGGCTTGAAGCAGCAGGGAAGATTTCAGTTTTGCTCTTATCTATTACACCAGAGTTGTTGTAGGGCAGAAAGTACCGTGGATACCTTCTTTATCTCAATTACGTCCTTGTCTAGTCGCGCTTACTCACTCTTCGTGGATGCAAACCAACTTTTAGTCAACTACAAAACAAACATCTTCTATGCGTTTCGGTGTGTTTAAACATACAATAATGATAACACTAATAACAAGCGGAACTACAAGTTACACGTTCATAAGCAAGATTACAGGCAGCACAGAGAAAAAGAACAGAACAATGAATATAAGGGTAACAGCACATGAAGAAACCAACACAACAGGCACTAAAAACACTGGTGACACTGCTATTCTGACAGATATTCTTGTAGACAAAGATGAAAATTGGGCGCCTGAGCGACTAACTCTGGTAGCTGATTACATTCTGATAAAAGGTAACTATTAGAGCAGAGATTGGCTTCAAAGCACGATTCGGGGTGTGACACGTTCTCCTTGGTGTAGACTGCCCTAAACAGGACGGTGGCCCTATACTTACCTCTCTGCATAGGGTGTTATGCAAGAAAGATGAACGGGATGTCTTTCCGCGTGTCCCAAGAGGCGTAATATGTTTATTCGCCATTTTGCAAGTTTAGCATCGCTTTATTCATTCAGCGCATTCTTAATATTTTAGTCTGTGCGTCAGTTAATCAGTGCATTAATTATTCGCCAGTACAAGCGTGAATGAGTCCAGCTCAGCAAAATTTACCTGAGTTTGACCTCGAGCGAGTTTGTAGGGACAAATTTTTCGAGAGTCTGGGTTGCAGCAGGATGTCCGTGAAGTCAAAGTCCGAGGGAGCTCGGTCCAGCTGAGTAACGGTGGTTTTGAGCCCGAGTGGTTTTCGAGGGATTGCCGCTGAATAAAATTTTGCGGAGTTTGAGTGTAAGCGAGGCCGATGGAGCGGAATATTCAAATGCGTGAGTATGAGTCCGAGTAAGGGACTATGGTCCGAGTAAGCCAGAGCCTGGTGAGTAATGGTGAATCGGAGCATGCGAGTGCGACCCGCTTTGTCGAATTCTACGGTGCCTGAGCACGACCAAACTCTAAAAAAAAGATAAAAGAAGAGAGAGAGACTACGAGAGAGCCTCACCTGTTTTTCTTCATTTTGCCAACTTGTGTGCAACAACACCTAATTTAAATTCTACATTTTGGGCAAGTGACTCGGTCGTGTGGCCAGATTCATTCGGCATCACGCATAAGCGATCACTCAGGTTCCGTGAAATCGCATGGACGTGTTACCTAAATTGCAGTGTTTCGGATTTTCCATTTTTCGCGTTCGTATAGCCGAGACGTTTACTCCATGTGTCAGCTACATGTCGGAAGAAGTGGTCGGCATAGTGGCCACAGAATAATGTCCAATTTTTTTGCAGAGTTGATGTTAGAGCTGAATTCCGCGTATTATGTCTGAAATCCAAACTAGCAGAGAAGCTCAGGGGAAGATGGAGGCTGGAATCGCTGTGCAGATTGTTAAAAAAAATGGAGAATGTCGCTGGAGTCAACGTTTCGACAAGTGGAGTTGTCTTCGTCAGGACAGCAAGTTGCCGCCCTGACGAAAACAACTCTACTTGGTCGAAACGTTAGGTCCAGCGACATTCCTGGATGGATGGATGGATATTAGGGGCGTCCCCTTTATAACGTCCCCTTTATAACGAAGCTCTAGCTTTATTTCTGTTTCCTCTACAAACATTTCTTTTCCCGAATCACACATATTTTCACAACTAATTTTTCTCCTCGCCTGTTTATTTTATCTATTATCGTTCCTCTGTGATGAAACAATCTTACCCGCACTACCTTGCGCTTTTGTTTGCTCCATACTTTTGCGCCACCAATGCCTTTTACTTATCTCTATCGCCGGCATGTTCAGCTTTCCCCTGTTACTCCTGAAACCCATGGCCTCCTGTAGGGTAGTGTCCACAGCTGCACCTGGGTGGACATCTGTACATTCAATCAAAATATGATCTGTCGCTTCCCTAGCTTTTCCACAGCACGTACATGTGTCCCCTTCTTTATTGAATTTCGCTCTGTAACTTCGGGTTCTCAGGCAACCGTACCTTGCCTCAAACAGTAAAGCGCTTCCCTTTGAATTATCGTGAAATTTTTCTCTCTTGATTTCGTCTTTCCCTTTTCGGTAGTTGTTCAATGCCGGTTTCTTCTCCATTCTTGCTATCCAATCCGAGTTCTCCGCCACTCTGACCATGCTCTTACGCTCTTTTTCGTCCCATCCGTTTCGTTACTGGATGTATACTTACTGGTAAGCTTCCTAGTTCTCTTCCTCCATTGTGAATCAACGTTCTTCCTATACAAATACCTGAATACTTTCGCTGCCCATCTACTTTCTTTCATATTCCTTAATCTCTGTTCGTGCCTAATTTTACTCTGAGCTTCCCTTCCCTCAAAGTCAGACCATCCCATATCCCCCTTAACAGCCTCATTTGTGGTCTTCCCATGGGCGCCCAATGCGAGACGTCCCACCGTCCTCTGATTCACGTCCAGCCCTGATTGTACCTCTGACCTCATGCACACCACTGAGTTTCCGAATGTAAGTGCTGGCACCATTACACCTTTCCACAAACCTCGAATTACCTCGTACCTGTTGTAACCCCACAGCGCTCTATGCTTCATTATTGCGGAGTTCCTCTTTCCTTTAACGATCATAGCTTTTTCTTGTACTTCCATGTATCTATTCCCATCATTTATCCATATCCCGAGGTATCTGTACTCTCGTACTCTGGGTATCTCCTCGCCCTGTATTGATATGGTCTGATCGTTGCTGTCATTGAATATCATCGAGCCGCATTTTGTCACACTAAATTTTAGCCCTAAGTCTTCACTTTCCCGACCACATATATTAACCAGACCCTGCAAATCTGTTTGACTGTCTGCGAATAGCACAATATCGTCTGCATAAAACAACCCGGGGAGCTTTTGTTCTATCACTATACCTGCCTGTCTGTACGACAGCTTAAAACCAATATTGCTCATCTCCAATGCTTTCTCCATTCTCCTCATGTAAAGCATGAATAATAGTGGGGACAACGGGCATCCCTGCCTCAACCCTTTACCTATATCGACGGCCTCCATTCTGCCATTACTCGCCATACCTTCCGATTCCACACATACTGTATTTCCACTGTATATTTCCTTTAAGAGCTCTATACAGTCATCCCATATACCAACCTCTTTCATTATGTCCCATAAAATAGTCTGATTCACATTGTCGTACGCACCTTTAATATCCAAAAATGCCAAATGTAAAGGTCTTTTCTCTTTTCCGGCTATTTCGATACACTGCGTAAGCGCAAAAAGGTTATCATCTAATCTTCTGTCGACTCGAAATCCATTTTGGAGTTCGCCAAAAGTGCCATTAAGCTCTGTCCATATCTGCATTTTCAATTTAATTGCCTGCATCGCCAACCTGTAGAGTACTGATGTAATGGTCAGCGGTCTATATGAGCGAATGTTATTTTTCTCTCCCTTGCCCTTATAAATGAACTTCATCCTACTTTGACGCCAACTGTCCGGTATTCGCCTGTTCTTTAAGCTTTTTTTCAATTGCTTTTAATAGGGCTTCTTTGCTGTTTCTTCCGAGCTCATTTATTACAGTAATGCTAATTCCATCTAATCCTCTGGCTGTTCGTTTGGGAATCATTTCCTCCGCCTTCTTCCAATTGAAATTTTCTAGAACTAGTTCTTCCACTTGGTCTCCCTTGCTACTGTTACACGTCGTAAAGGGAGTCTCGTCATGCTTCTTAAAGGAATCGGCTGTTGCGTTTCGAATATAAGTCAATGCGTCGTACCCCTCCAATTTATTTCCTTCTTCATCCACAATATGCCGTTGCATAGTTACAGTTTTCTTCCCCAGCGATTGCAGGTGGTTCCAGAAAATCCTAGATGCGTCCTTCTTTTCGCGAATGTCCGATATCCAACGTTCACTTTGGCCTTTAATCTTGACTTCAACTAAACTCTGTACCAGGGCTTTTTTCTCGAGATATGTTTCCCATTTTTGTTTGACTTCATCTTGTGGCCTCTGCTCCTTTCTTGCCCGCCTATGTATTCGAGATGCTTCCCGTCGATTCTCAATTGCGTCCTGAATTTCCCTGTTCCACCATCGTTTTGGCTTTCGCTTTCCCCTCCAGCACCTCTTTTCTTTTTCTTTCGTAATTTCAGTCCTTATTAGATTAATAAGCTTGTTCGCCGTGAGGGCGCCGCCGTAATGCCCCCTGGGCTGTGCTAAACATGCGCGAACCCCTTTCGCATAGAAGCATCGCTGAGTCAGTAACGTCAGCCTTTGGACTCCCTTGCGACAATCCAGAAAAGAGGGGCCTCCTCACTCCCATGGAAAGGTCTATGCGCAGAACTTATGAACCCATCTCTGCCGACAAGAGAGCGCGCCTGTCGTCGATTAGCCTGCCAACTGATTCTGACGAGGCTCTCTGCCGTCAGCTGAGTTAAATTTGGGTGATGGTCTTCTCCCTCTCGATGGTTCCGATGTCCGCGGCGACACGTTGAAGGACGGAATCTGGAGCAAGATGTCCTCACAGCAAAACACTCAGGTTTATTTACATTATTTTGCAAAACTTGACCGGGGCGGCCAGTACTGTCACAAACATCAAAACACAACTGGGCTCAAACCACACCAAGCGGTTCATCCCAAGCCCTTAACGTTTGCACTTAAACGTGAACAAGCACTAAGCTTTCAACCCTCATCATAACTCGTCAGAGGCAGCGCCAAGCTCGACCTCTGACCATTTTGCCGCGTCTGCGACCCCAGTTAGCGCTAAGCTCTCCTCTCCTATCTGTTCGCGGTTAAATACCTCTCATCGCTTCTACGACCGCCTTCTGGGACCAACCCATGTGCAGCACTTTACCAATCACGTACATGTTCACCCTCTCCATGAGAGCCTACGGTTACGCCCTCGCGGTGCCGCACTTCGACCCGCTTGCTGCACCGAGCTTTACCAAAAGATATCATCCACTAATCCCGTGATCAGTTAGCAGGACTCTGCAGCAGGCCTACATTGCCACTCTGTTTACCCGGCGGCATGCAACCCAGCCGCCGCTTCAAGAGAATCGTTAGACAGGTCTATTGTACCCAAAAGCACTTCCGCACATTTCCACAATCTCCGAAGGGGCAACCCCTTGACGACAGTCCGAGCGAGCAGAAAGGTCAAAGGATTACTTTGACAGCCAGCCCCCGCTGTTCTTGCAAGCGACTCCCCCCCTGTTGTTCCTTTCTCGGATGCTCTTCCGAAATGCTCTCTTGCCGCAGTGAAAAGACCTGTCAACCGTCATGTCAACCCTATGCTGTGCAGCTATGTCCGTCACAGCAATTACCGACCGCGTGCGTCGCGGGAACAAAGCCGCCACTTCTACTGCGTACAGAGTGCATACCACGACGTTTCTACGGGAAAAGCGATGCGCTAGGCCGCCGTCGCCTGCTCTTCCCCACCGATCTACCGCTGAACATAACAAGAAAAGGCGAGGAGCCATCGTCTTTCTCTGCTCACGCCTGCAGGTGCATGTACACTCAGCGCTTTTGTACTGCTCTTTGGGCGCACCGCTCACCCGTAGCGACGTGTTAACCTTTTGTTTTTCGCCCTTATTGCCCAAGCACATAGCGAATTCTGTTTCTTGCTCAGTACAACGGAGTCAACCGCAAGTCAGGGGTGTTATCAAGTGCCGGAAACCCCGAAAGAAAATTGAAAACAAGTTAAAAGGGAGGCAGTGGTTCAAGCTCAGCGTTGTATAGGACACATGTGTAGCAGTATAAGTTTCGTAAAGGGCCAATCAATCGTCAGAATACTTATTGAAAATCAGTTGACTGGTGGTAGATGTACGCCGAAACGGCAGAATTGGACGGATTGGTTTGCCCTAAATCAATATCGAGAACTTACGCAGTACCCAAGTGCAGGGGTGCGAAGTGCGCGTATAATAGAGTTAGGAGGATGATGCATGGGGGTGTTCGCACATCTCCAATAGTTGAAATATACACGCTAAATTGTATGAATACACTCGCGTTGAAGCTGAGTTTGCCCAGAAAAAATGGCAAATCGTCTGAAACAACCTAATGGGCTGCTTATTCATTGCGCGCGATATATGATGCTTCTTTTTAAAAATATTAATATGCGCAGAGAACTCTTTTGCTTGTCGCGCTCCTGATAAAGAAGAATATCTGAAGTGACTGGCGCCGAATTTCGCGTGGCAGAACACTGAAAGAAAAGGCGGAAATCGTGGTTGTCTTGCGCGCAATGTGAAGGAAATAAGTAAGCAGGAAAGACCACTCGCAAAGAAGAGGCGACATGCTGGTACAATCGAGATGACTTGGCAAGGTTTGCAAACATGCTGCGACAGAGAGATCGATGATGCACGCATTTATACAGTTCTGGACTCGCCACAAGACAAGTCCGTATGACATGGCCACACCTTTCGTCCTTTCGGCTTGTTCATTCCTGCGGTATGCGTGTATCATCGATCGAGGCTGCGGCAGCATGCTTGAGAGCGATAAAGACACGGAGCGCAAGCGCCTAGACGCGCGGTATTTTTCCAGATCTCGCGCACTGTTTACAAGTCAGAGCGCTGTACCTATTATTGTGAAAGTACATTTAACAAACAAGCTCCACAACTTCTCCACTGAGCGTCTTGTGTTTGAAGCAACACTTTAAAAGTTGGCTAATAAATTCGCATATTTAATTGTCCGAGCTCATTAAAAAAGCTCTGTGTTTGTCAAGACAACAGTAAACGATACTAATGTGGTTATGTTCTCGTAACACTAACGTGATTTTTTTTTTAAAAGCTACGCGCAAGTTAACTGAAACACCCAAGCATATGGAAAAAAGAAACGCCAAACATTACATGTTCCGGCTCCCTGTGCCACAGATGCGTTTCGAGACAATGTTAAGTGCCCGGGTATGCAATTGCTGCACTAAAGAAGACCAATCCTGACGCCGAAACGGTGGCTCAAAGGGGCATTTTTCCTTTCCATGATCTGTTTATAACTTGAAGCCCCCACATTACCCGAAACTCCGGCCTCGTTGGGCAAAGGTGTAGTATATTTCAGCCATATTTGTAAGAACTAATGTTTACTCTCTTATTATATTTCCTTTGGTTATAGTCTTTAGTTACATGGCCTGTATCTGCCATCAAAACTATGGACGGTAAGAGTCGGAAAGAATCGAAGATATAAGCGCTGCAGTCGTGCATGACTCACGCTTCCATGTCGTGCCATTGCCGGAACAAACGAACTTCCAGAGTTCCCGGTAGATCTCTTCGCGCGCTTCGATATCGGCACGTTTGAAACAATCCTTGTAATCTTCAGATCTGTTGCACGGCGAAGGTGGTTGTGGGGCCTTGAGCCTGTGAAAAAAAAATAAAGGAAAAGGAATGAGGGGGATGGTCCAGGGTGTATCGAGGACATATACTTGTAGACACAGACATGGCTCCAGTTTGGTACATTTATCAACTTAAGCATTTGCTATTCCACGCCTATGTCAGCAATAATCATTTAGGCTATCACACTAGATGAAGCCCGCATCGGCAGAACTATTCGATATGCTATGCGCGACAGAATTTGCTAACTCATTATACGAGGTTCTGAGAAATGATGCTTAGGTGTCAGCGATTCACAGGCTGTACGCACTCATACCTTTCTGCAGCGCGCACATTTTAAAACAATTCGTGCAAGTATAGTTCATGGGACGCTGAAATAGCGCACAAAGATATGGGTGATATCAGTGCCCTGTTGAAAGGCATATCGCGTTTCCTTCCAGTGCAATAAAGCTTTCTGTGGTTTTATGCGATTACTGCACTGACGTGAGGTTGAAGGACGCAAGTATTACCGTTTGGCTGCAATTAATGCTTTTATTTAGCTAACACCTGCCTCAGACCGCTCACAAAAGAGCACCGCTGTGTACATTTCAATGCGCGCCGGCGAACGCCTACGCACACTCACCCGGTGACGGTGCTGCCATCTACACGCTGATCTCCAGGCCAATACTATGCCAATCTGTGCTATGCTGTGAAACGCATCCGCCTTTACATAGTAGTAACAGCTGCGGCTACTGTGTCAAACAGTGCCAAAAGGCAAACGCTGCTACATATCCCGATTATCCCAATTCTCCACCAGAAGCGCGCCAAAAGCGTGCTTTCACATTCCTAACACGAAACCAATCTGTCAGCGACGTCCATCCTAACTTCGCGATGGCGATATATTGAAATTTCGCGGTGGTACCAGTGGACAAATGGGCGAGGTGTATGCGGTTCTCGTGTAGGCATCTTTCAAATCGCGCGAATGCCTCTACATTCAGCGTACAGTACAGTATTTCGCACAGCTGGCGTCGTGCGTCGGCCATAGAGTTTCCTACTAAAATACTAGAGGGAAAGCTGGCGCTGCGATCGTGAAGATGCCATGGGAATGATGGGTATGACATGGATTTGTCTAGTCTTCTTGCTTGCGGCTTCAAACGTTTTGGTGGATTTGTTTATTTCTGTCTTTTAGCGTCGGTGGCGCGAGTGACATTACTACACTTTTTGATTACGTGACGAAGGCAGCGGCTGTAGTGTACACTTTAATGGCTTTACTGCTAGAGACGATCAGACTGTCGCATGTTCTAAAATCGTTTGCAATGATGAGGTGCCGTGCAGTCTGTTTCGCTGTTGTGTTTGTTGATGAATGGCTACACATATTATTTGCAGTGGTATTTTCCCCAACTTTAGAACTATTTGCGCTGCGTCTCGCGAACCTTATCGACGGAATTTTGCTGATCTTTTTTTTTCTTTTGTATCAGGTGCGAAGCGTAAGCGTATCTGTAAGCGTAGGGTCGCTTTCACGGCTGACATACATCCTTTGTGAAAAGGCTGTCCGTATATCCTGCACTACATCATTTCAATTCCGCTGTCTGATTAATTCAACGCTGACCGAATGCGCCAAGCAGACGCACAGTTATCGTGCGTAGTAGACACCCAGTGGGCGATAGGCAGACGCGCCTGCGGTCGACGCTCAAAAAGTAAGCTCAAATCGAAGCTCAGGCGCAGTTTCCGACGGAATTAACGGCACAGTTGTTTATCAAACATCACGTTTTTTTTTGTTTTGTTTTCACAAAACCAACCACCAAGCGATGGGCGATAGCGCTCCTGCTACAGCCTTGCTCAGGGGCTTGACTCATGCATATAGTTTGTAAAAATACAGTGGAGCACTTGCCCTGCACTAAAGAAGCGAGCGAAAGCCCGTTTTTTTATATTTAGGAGACACATCTACATTTTACACACTTGAAAATGCAAGCACGTCATTTACAAGAGCAAAAATCTTTATTTTAAGTTCAAACTCAAATATATCTGGAATTTAAACCCGTATGGACGCTGCTAAATCTGGGCATAATCAGCGAAGGCAACGTTGCCATATCGCACAATATTGCTAAATTTCTGAGCGTTCAGTATTTTTTCTAACCGCGAAAAAGTAAGTGGTATTTGCGCACGCACATAGTTATTTCAGTCTTCCGTTTTAGTGCAATATTTTGTCGTAAACGACCTATTTTTTTGAAGTGGCAAAGCCATATGAAGCCAGAAGAACGAAGACTAGGCAAATCCATGTCATACCCATCATTCCCATGCTGGCTCAACCACCTTGTTTGAAACTCCCGTAAACACTAGCGCCAGTTTTCCCTTTAGTAGGAAACTCTATGGCGTCGGCACCCGATTTTGTGACGAGCATGCGTACCGGTTCTAAACGCAGAGGGCTCTCAGCTATCTTGCTCCACCGTGGCGAGGCAAGATAGGCAAGTACCAGAAACCGATAGAAGCCGAGATAAAATCCCAGGCTGCTGCTCTGAAAGTCGCGGGATTGAATCCCGGCCGCGGCTGCTGCATTTCGATGGAGGCGAGATGTTGATGCCCAGTACTGTGCTATGTCAGTGCACGTTAAAGAACCCCGGGTGGTCAAAATTTCCGGAGACGTCCACTGCGGCGTCTCTGATGATTATAACGTGATTTTTGGGACGTGAAACCCCAGAGGTCAATTAATATCGCCTACCTTACAATCGATCGCTCAGGAAACGGATGCCCATGAGACAAGTGCCTCGCAAGCGATGCCTAGCGGTGAGAAAACAAGACTTGGCTGCTTCCTTTGGAAATCGCGTATGGAACTTCAATGATCCCGAACTCGAAGAAACCTAATCCGGACTTTCTGTGAAATAGCGAGGATACACCCCCAGCCAAAGGATCGGAATTAAGAGGTATTTTTTTAACCGTACATGAGTTTCCTTTTTTCCTTCTCTGATTGAACTGCTACAGCAACGAACTTGAACCAGCCGTTTTGTGTGTGTGCGTGCGTGTGTGTGTGTGTGTGCGTGCGTGTGTTAAGTTGATAGCAGACACTCACTGCAGCGCTGCCGACTTTATGACATTAAAGGGACCCTGAAATGGTTTTGACGATTTTGTGCAAACATGGTGACCCAGTAGAGCGAGTCATTAGGATCATTTGAGGGCAGATTTCAGCGCTGTGCGTAAAATGTGGAATTTACAATAAGGTTTTCAACACGTGCATCGCAAAAGATCTCAGCGGCTCGCCAAAAGGCGTTTTCAAACGCCCCCGCCATCAACCGATCGAATGAGAGGTCGCTGATTGGCCCCGAACCAGTGACGTGCACGTAATTTTCAAAACCTAGCTGCGAACAACGTGCTTCTACAACGTACTCCTTCGTTTGAGCCAACGGTATCGTCGCGGCATCTGGCGGCGTACACACGAGTCGCCGGCGCTCTATTACAGAGGCTAGCACTGCCGAGGCGGGCGACCTCAGTGGGGATATCGGGGCGCTATGTCGCGGTGGAGGGCTCGGCAGGGCGGCTGACGCGGGAGGCACTGTCGTCGCTAGCGCGCACTCCGCAGCAGATCGAGTTGAGGAGGAACAGCCGTGGTAAGGAAGAAGGCGACAGAAATAAGCCCATAGCTGCCTTAGCGCATGGTGGTTCGCTTTATTTATGGTGTGAATGATTTCATAATTGTGTTGCCTAAGCAGTGACGCCATGTCAAGGAAACGTTTCAGGGACCCTTTAAGTTGGTGTTCTGTGACTTACGAGGCCTCCGTTGAACCAATGCACAACGGCGACCGAAATTCGCGACGCCGTGCCGGGCCTTGCGCAATCTTGAGAAAACACCGCCACCATAGACAAATTTTCCGGAATTCAGTTTATTGGCTTTTTCCGATCTCAGATCGAAGCTTTTTTTTTCATGGCGTGCCAAGGTTTTCAATGTGGTGCGTCCATCGAAAACAGTGGGCAGGAAGCGGTTCTTTGAACATAAGATCTGCGGCGTCCCTTGATCTGGGCAACACCCGAGATTTGGATGGCAAGGCGTGTCGGAAGATGGCGCGATATCTTCGCTTATCACTTATCACAGTGCGTTGGAACTGCGTTTCTTTCGGCTTGACACGTTACATGTAGGCGTTGCGGGAGCTTGCTGTAGGGAAGACTTTACTGCGTGGTTTCAAATCATGGTCGCTATTTGAAAATGATTAAATATTTTGAAGATATTTTGATGTTTTCTGTGTTTTTTTTTTCTGGGACGCAGCTCTTATAAGCGCCTGTTCCTCCTGTTTCGCGGCGCCATTTGCCTCGGCGGAGCCAATCGTAGCACGCGTGCCCGCGAAAAAAAAAATTGAACGTAAGTGCATGTGCGCTCCTTCATGATATTTCGTGATAATTTTTTTTTCCGACCTGTGCGCGGTGCATATGATCATAGTGTAGAACATCCTCAGGCAGTTGTTTGTGCACAATACGCAAGACACAGAAAAAAATTACAGCATATCCACGGAGTGAATGATGATGAGTGGGCGAAGCTCGGGAGGTTCATCGTAGATCGTGCCGAGTTCCGGATTAATTTAGTTAACTCGCACGGTATATATATATATATATATATATATATATATATATATATATATATATATATATATATATATATATATATATATATGGGTTGCCGGTGAACGCTTCTCCAGCGCGAGCAGTCGGTATTTTTCAGTCGAGAAACTCGCTAGGAGACGCTGCCTGCGCCAACGTTGTCTCTCGCGGGTGAGGGCGCGTTCTCCTTCTTTGCGAGCTGGTAGCGTGTTCATCGAAGAAAGAGCGTTTCCATAGCCAACGCGCGCCTTTCGCTCTCTCTCTCACAAGACAGCAGATGGAAGAGTGAGAGAGAGCTCGCGCGCCGGGAGGCACGCGCCGAGGGCGCGCCTCCCACACACGCCCTCCTAGTAGCGCGTTCCTATTAGGTAACGCGCTACTACAACGGACGGACAGACCCAAACCTTCAGGAGCTTCGCCCCTAAAAACCCCAGGTGGTTGGAATTTCCAGGGCCTTCTATATACTTCGGGCGTCTCCCATAAGCACGGTTTTGGGACGTAAAAAGACAGAAATCAATCAATATCAATCAAGAGTTCGCCAAATGGGCTCGGGAAATCCCAAAAGCTGACAAGGTTCTGCAGGAGAACTTGGCAGTTCGTTGTAGTGGTTGCTCATTCGAGGAAATATATACTGGAGGCCGCAGTGACTGCTCTCATAGCTGACAGAAGATGAAGGGAGAGGGCAAGAGGGATTATAGGATAAGGACAGGGAGAGCGAGATATATTATTTGTAGAAAATATGCACGCAAAGGTCTAGAAATTCGTTTTATATGCGGCCACCTCGGGCGTTGTCGCCCGAGCGAACACTGAAACCTTGCTTATTATTATAGACCAATGTTCCCGTCAGTTCCCCCCCCCACTTGTGAATAAACGATGTCGCGACCATATTTTTTGTTTCACTGTTTGCTGTCATATTAAATTGCATGTATCAGTTCGAAATGACATGCCACGTCGTGAAAAAAAAGTAACGGATGTGTGCCCACTGTCAAGAGTTGCCGAAATGGCTAATGTGGGTTTTAAGGCATGCGCCGTTTCTGCACGATATAAAATCAGTATTTAATTAGAAGCCAAGATGGTGTACGCTTATACAGGACAAGTAAATGCCGTTCCTGAGCCGCAAAAATATCACAGGCACCAAATAAAAAGTAGAAAAGTGAATAATAAATATAAACGTCCAAATATAGAAAACACTGCCAAGAGCATATTTGCGGCTCTGGGAAAGGTGAGTGGGAGATTTACGATAAAATTTAACATTGGAACCCCCACCCTCAAAAAAGCCACCTTTTGGTAAATAACACGATCAAAGATGGGAGCATCATTAGGTGGACCGACTTAACAACTGACACATATGTGTACAAGATCTTTCAGCTGAATGTTTTCCCAAGAAAGCTACTATTAAGCTGCTTAATTTGAGGGGTGCTACGCTGTAGGAAGTCTTAGTGAGAGGCTTCATCAAATGCATATATGCAGTTTTCCTTATGGGCTCCATATATCGCTCTGATACCGTCTAGTGCAAGTGCTTTAATGGACATCGCGGAAAAGCAAACTGCACGGTCAGACTGAGCTGTACGTTGGTACACTCGCTAAGGAAAAAAAGAATAACACACGCACACGCATTTACGGTTCTAAACTGCAAGTGTTGAGGAGCGCTTCGCAGTGCGTCTGCTCCATTCCCCGCGCTCATGCCTACAGCGCCCCTTGCCGCATCGGTGCGCTTTGGGGTCACGACTCACGCTAGGGCCACCGTTGCTCACACCTCCCCATTCTAGTCACCCTAGCTAGGCTGCTAGCCTCTGTAACAGAGCGCCGGCGACTCGTGTGTACGCCCGGCGTACACACGAGTCGCCGGCGTACTACGCCGCCAGATGCCGCGACGATGCCGTTGGCTGAAACGAAGGAGCACATTGTTCTCAGTTAGGTTGGGAAAATTACGTGCACGTGACTGGTTAGGGGGCCAATCAGCGGCCTCCCCTGCTCCTACGTTCGATGGCGGGGGCGTTTGAAAACGCCTTTGGCGAGCCGCTGCGATCTTTTGCGATGCGCGTGTTCAAAGCCTTATTGTAAATTACACACTTTATACAGAACGCTGAAATCTGTCCTCTAATGATCCCAATGACTCGCTCTACCGGATCACTATGTTAGCACAAAATCGTCAAAACCGTTTCAGGGTCCTTTTAAGACGAACCTCCCTCACAGGTAACCTTCCGTTAAGGGGAACTTTCCCAGTGCTGTGGACCGCGGTCCCTAGTTTATTGATGGGGGCCCCAAGGGCTGGCCACTTGCGTTCTTTTGTTGTCTCCCCGCCAAGGAGAGTACAAAAGAACCAAAGACTAAGTAAACAAAGCCACTTAGGTGCCAGCAATAAAACTCTGTTAGGTGAAGAGACAACAAAAGGGCCTTTAAAGAGTTTTATTGTTGGGGACCCCAAGTTCTAGGGGCAACCTGCCTTCTTTGGCCCTTTTGTTGTCTCTTCACCTGGGGTTCTTTTGTTGTCTCCCACCTTCTGTTCAGCACCTACTGAGAGAGTACAAAGGAGCTCAAAGCAAAAGAATCCAAGACGGTTTACACTAAGACTATGGGTACTTGAATAAAGTTACCCCACTCCCCCCCCCCCCCCGCGCCCCCAACTAGAAGAGCAGTGGTAAAACAAAGCAGAAGAAACCAAAAAGGGAGGATGGGGCCTCCCACAAAGGGGCAAGAAAAAGCGGGCGGTCATAAAAAAGTGAATGCTGCTTTTTATCCACAACAAAGTGTACCCATTAACCTTTTGGTTGATCATTACGTCCTGGGGAAAGCGCAGAAAAACTGCCCTGAAGAAAGACAGGCCTAGTTTCTAGTCTGGGCACTAAAGGTGTCCTTGCAGACATGAATGCGTATGTGAGTATCCTCAAAGATGAGCCACAATGCTTAACACCTTGACTGGCAAGACAATAGACATGCTCACTAAAGAAGTGCTTGAAGTGCTTTCGAAGAACAAGGGAGGTAGCTTGTGCCTGCTTAAGTTCTCTAATGAAGAACCTTTCCCAGCAGCAGGGAGAAACTGAAGGATACTTAAAATCATTAGACGCAATGTTATTTATGGCTGCTTCAGTGCTTGAAGACAGTTTTCAAGTCCACCTGATTGACTCTTTAATGTAAGATGCTTGGATCCACCTGGGCAGGCGGCCAACCCATTCTTGGTGCACTTCTGATAAGACGAATTTCTGATAAGGGGAAGAAATTGTCATGGTTCCCTCTGATAAGACGAACTTCTGATAAGGGGAAGAAATTGTCATGGTTCCCTCGAGTTCGTCTTAAAGGGAGTCCATACTGTATTTGGAAACAAATGAGTACGACATATATATTCTTCATATTTTCATAGACCATCTGTGATAGGATAGGATTTTAAATGGGCGATGAAATACTAAATGTCATATTAATAATAAAAACGTGATAAATTAATCAAAATAAAAATCATAAAACAATTGAGGATGGCGGAGACAAGAAAGGCTTACGCTGAAGATGCTTGTGACGGAGCATATGAGGATTATACTGCAAGGGTGCTTTGATGCCCTGTCTCATAGTTTACATTTGCTTAATCTTTTGTCTGAAATTTATTTTGTCTAAGACTTAAACTATGGCACTAATGTATCCATGCAAGCGGTCAAAAGTTGTTTGGCGCATTTAAATAAATGCCCTATCTGCACGGCGTGCCAGCAGAAGGCGTTCTTATAGTGCGTCGCCGGGATTTTGTCACCCGAGACCGCACGTTTGTCGGGCGTCCTGACGTCAGTTTATGGTGATTCAGCGGAGGTCCGGCGGACGTCCGGCATGAGACCGGAAAATTCGGATAATTGTCGCATGTGCAACGGACGTTGGACGTGCGCACTGGACGTTCAGACCTTAACAGGACGTCTGCTGGACAAAACGTGCTGTCTGCAGTGGCATGTTTCAGCCATAATCACGTAACACAATGTCACGTGACATGTTCCCCCAATATCATGCAACGAAATGCCACGTGGAGTTCTTGGCAAAACCACGTAAAGCGGTGTCACTTGACATGCCTCCGCCAAAATAATGTAAGGCAATGCCACGTCACAGGTTTCCACGAGGATAACGTAAGGCAATGTCAT
Organism: Hyalomma asiaticum; assembly: GCA_013339685.2. Classification (NCBI taxonomy): domain Eukaryota; kingdom Metazoa; phylum Arthropoda; class Arachnida; order Ixodida; family Ixodidae; genus Hyalomma; species Hyalomma asiaticum. The sequence continues at coordinate 31,419 of JABSTT010001791.1, forward strand.
GTGAGATTTCCCGCCAAAATCCCGTAATGTCACGCGAGATGTTCTTTCCAAAATCACGTAACGCAACGTCACTTGAAGATGTTCCCGCCAAAATCGCGTAACGCAGTGACACGTGCCATGTTCACATGGTTATCAAGGGACCTGTTTCAGTCAACTATCGGGCAGCTTTGCGGTGATCGGGCCTTGTGTGACCCATGCGAAGCTGCGTGCTTTTTAGAGATTTCAGTTTATATACCTGTATACATGTTTATATATACACGAGGCATGACGGCGATGGCCACAGCAATGGCGACGACGGCAGCGAAAGTCCCGTTCAAGTGTCCATATATAATTCCTATCGCCAAAAAAAGAAAAACAAAAAGCAATACCATGTTAAAGGGATCGTGAAACGTTTTCTAAAGACTTTGTACTAAGTGTTGTTGTTGTTTTGTGGGGTTTTACGTCCCAAAACCAGTTCTGATTATGAGAGACGCCGTAGTGGAGGGCTCCGGAAATTTTGACCACCTGGGATTCTTTAACGTGCACTGACATCGCACACCACACGGGCCTCAACATTTCGCCTCCATCGAAATGCAGCCGCCGCGGCCGGGATTCGATCCCGCGACCCTCGGATCAGCAGCCGAGTACCTTAGCCACTAGACCACCGTGGCGGGGCAATTTTGTACTAAGTGCGCAATCGGGATACTCACCCTCCAGTCGACAACATGCATTCTTCCGTTGTATCGTGTGGGCTCATTTAGAGCGATAAAAAAAATTACAGCATATCCACAGAGTGAATGATGATGAGTGGGCCAAGCTCGGGAGGTTCATCGTAGATCGTGCCGAGTTCCGGATTAATTTAGTTAACGAGCACGCTACGAATCCTTATGGTTCAACTATGCACAAGTGAAATCTCCCACCGGCACTTCATGGCAAGTCAAGATCCAGTGCCTATATATATATATATATATATATATATATGGGTGGCCGGTGAAAGGTTCTCCAACGCGAGCAGTCGGTATTTCTCAATCAAGAAACTCGCTAGGAGACGCAGCCTGCGCCAACGTTGTCTCTCGCGGGTGAGGGCGCGTTCTCCTTCTTTGCGAGCTGGTAGAGCGTTCGTCGAAGAAAGAGCGTTTCCATAGACAACGCGCGCCTTTCGCTCTCTCTCTCTCTCTGTCTTTCGCTCTCACTCTCACAAGACAGCACGCGCCGAGGGCAGGAGGCACGCGCCGAGGGCCAGCGCGTGCCACCCTCGGCGCGCGGGTTACGCCTGACATGGGACAAGGTTATACTAAGAGGAGCTTCGCCCCTAAAAAAGCGGTTACGGTTTCACTGCGCGTGTTCCCCACAACTCTGCAGTTGACGGCACGTTAGTCGACACCAGGCCTCTGAGACTGGCGCGCCCTCGGAGGCTAAGGAAAAATAAGCATTGCTTCCGAATGGCGGCACCACACGGTTTTAAGTATTTTCTTTCTTTCTAGCTTTCAAGTAAATCGATTCTTTTAGAGCAAACGCAAGCCCACTATAACATTACAAATAAAAATATTTTACTGAAATGTCACCGAATAGTACCATGCCGGCCCGTAGTGTCGCATAGTAATTTCGGGAGCGCAAGAACACTGGGGTTTCAAAGGGGCGTTATTAAATATGCACTAAATATTTCGCCGAAACATTTCGGAATGGGCTTGTCAAATGCATATTGAAGCAGTGAAAATTACAACCGGGCATTTCCATATTCTTTTCACGACCCCTTTAATGGTTAATAAGATCTGGCATTATGCTTAGTAAATCCTACTATGAAAAGTAATCTTTTAAATTTTGCTTGTACAATTCCCTTTATTGGGTATGCGCAAGTTTTTTAGAAAGTAGAAAAAGATGACTGCGAAGACATTTCTTTTTCTTTCATTTTTTTTTCATGAAGTGGTATACGCGTAATACAAAACTAAGATTATCAGGTCTTGGCCAATACCCCGACGTGGTTATGCGCCATCTGTGTAGGAGCACCATTATCATCATCATCATCACAGCTTCACAAAAAAAAAACTTGGACTTGTGCCAATTATAGAGGCCACAACAACAACAACATCTCCCCGAAGGGCACCCTGATGGGATGCGAAGCAGCAGCGTTGCGCACGGGTGGCGTCACGGGTTGAACGGCGCTAACGCGGGTGCTGGAAGAACAGTTTGAAGCGAAACTCGGTGTAGGGTTTACTGGTGTAAACGTTTGTTTGAAACGCAGACACGGGAGGCGAGCGGGCGTTGGAGCCGGCAGCTGCGGGCGCTCCGGCGGGTGAGGGAGAGAGTGACGTACCCGCGCACCTGCGAGGGAAGCGTGCGAGGGGAGCGTGACGTCAACGCCGAGCTGCGGCGTGACCTACTTGGCACCGTCCAACACCTGCGCCGAGGGAAGCGCGTTGCCTCGCGTTTGTGCGGACGGAGGGACTTGGGAGGGACAGCCTTACACAGGCTAGTCAAATAGCTGCTTCGCATCTAAAAAATATCGCTCTTGAATTGCTTTGTAACCCCACTCCTGCCATAGCGCATTTCTGCGCTGGAGTATGTATGTAGAAATAAATAAATAAATAAATAAATAAATAAACAGCTTCGAGGGCGTACGACCCCACAGCCACTCAGTACATTTCGATATTCTCGGGCGTCCTCTGTCAGAAGTAGCCGCCAGCCAGTCGCCACAAACGAAAGAACTAAGTAATTTAACAAGCAAGCAGCACATTAAAGGTACCTCAGCTCGGACGCGTTCTGAATGCGTGAAGTCCTCAACCGTAGCGCTAAACCTTTGCACAAGATCAAACTAAGCAGCGTGCAGCATCATTAAGTATTACAGTAATTGTAACATGCCACAAAAGAATGAGTCAGAAAGCGTAACGGCAGGAACGACAGCAGAATTGATTTTCTTTATTAAGGTCAAACCGCATGCCCAGCAATGGCTGTCGGTTCAGGAGCAACTGTGAGCGGCCGGAAAGAGGAGGCTCGCAAGTTAAAGCAAGTGGCGACAATTTTAATTGCTCAATGAAGCGTGCTGACGCTTAGCCTTTCCTGACGCTTGTCTCACACAGCCGGAGGCTATCTTGAACCTAGGCCAGCTTGCCAACGCTGAAGGTGATGGTACGTGTCGGCGGAGGCGCGACTGGCTCGGTGTTGACTGCGTGCTTGTCGGCAGCTTCCCACTTCCTGTCCTTGAAGAGCTCGTCGTCGGTCTGGGAAGTGACCTCGACATCTGGAGGAGACCATGGCTCCTTGTCATCGTCAGTCTTCGCATCGGCGGCAGTGGTGGTCGCACCCTCACCCTCAGAGCACGGGAACTCCTCTACAACGGGAAGGGTCTCGAACCAGTGTTCATCATCCGACTTGGTGCGGGCTGCCTCACCAGATGGCTTAGCTGCTTTCGAGGATGTGGACCTCGGCACGTCCGCGACGCCGCCTTCGTCTCCCAGCTCGGGCGTGCTGGCGACCTTGCTAGCCTCCCGGACGGCGTCGGCATCGGGGGCCCGAGTAGCGGTGTCCGTGGATATGTCCATCGCCTCCCTTGGATGCCGAACGTCTGGGCTGACTGAAAACCAAGGCGCTAGCACGAGAATCGTCTTTCGAACTTCGCGTGCACGCTCGGTCGGCGTGTGGCCAGATCATTCGTTGCGCAGCATCGCGTGATTATGCCGAAATTTTTTTTAATGCGATAGCATTTCTTAGTCGAGCCATGTCAGGCGTCCGTCGGTGTCCGTATCCCTCCGCTCTCACTCCCTCACCCGTAGTAACAGCTGCGGGCGCGCGCACTTATCCTCGCCCCTAGCAACCGGAGCAGGTGGTGCTAGGTGGTGCGGCCGGAGTAGCGGAGAGTGAGTTGAGAGGAGGAGCGCGCTCTGGCGTGTGAGGGCGCTCGCATCGCGGGAGCTCGGCGGAGCTCTCGCGTGAGTGGAGAGAGTGTAGGAGAGGGTAGGTGCAGTGTTTCGCTGCTCATTTTCTCGCCGTACGCGCTCTCTCCTCCCTGCGCCCCACTCTCCCGTTCGCTCGCTCGCACGTATATATAAATGGAGTGAAGCGCGCGCCTCTCTCGACCGTTCGCTGGCTGGGCGGCTCTCAAGGCGATGGTGTACTCTCGGCGCAAGAAATGCATTCGCATTTCCTCACGATTCCCTTCGGGGAAGTGGGGGCAATTTTTAGTGGCGAAGCTCCTTAAGGCGTGGGTCGTTCGTCCCTTGTAGTCGTAACCACCTCGTTCTGGGATTGCGCTCGATAGCTCGCGCGCCGGGAGGCTCGCGCTCGCCCTCGGCGCGTTCCTCCCGGCGCGCGAGCTCTCTCACTCTTCCATCTGCTGTCTTGTGTGAGAGAGACAGAAAGAGAGAGAGAGAGCGAAAGACTGTCCGTTTCTAACGATGATGATGGGTTTGTGCTAGCGCGTTACGGCGCGTGTAAGAAGCTGGTGTAAGACGCTGTGGCCTCTCAGCCTTACTCTTTCAGCAGTCATGTGATGGCGTCGGCAAACGCGGTGCGCGTTCCGGCCTGTGTAAGGGGCTGCGTAAGACGCTGTGGCCTCTCCCCCCTTACTAGAATGTACTGCATGTTTCTAGCGCGTTTGTGCTAGCGTCCCCTTAAACGCGAGATCCCAGCGTTCGAATAGAGTGTTTCTCACGTCTTTACATGATGATCGACTGGGCGAATTACACGGAAGATTAACGGTTTACCGGTGATTCACTACGGAGCTTCGCCCACTCATCATCATTCACCCCGTGGATATGCTGTGAATTTTTTTTTGTTCCGAACTCAGGGCACTCGGCACGCGCCTCCCTCAGGCATGCCTGTGGCCAAAGATAGTCAAAGACGAGAAGGGGTCGTACGCGATAATCCCGCGTCAATTTAGCGGGAAAAAGTCCATAGAGTTTTCTACTAAAATACTAGAGGGAAAACTGGCGCTGCGATCGTGAAGATGCCATGGGAATGATGGGTATGACATGGATTTGTCTAGTCGTCGTGCCTGCGGCTTGAAACGTTCTGGTGGATTTGTTTATTTCTGTCTTTTAGCGTCGGTGGCGCGAGTGACATTACTACACTTTTTGATTACGTGACGAAGGCAGCGGCTGTAGTGTACACTTTAATGGCTTTACTGCTAGAGACGATCAGACTGTCGCATGTTCTAAATCGTTTGCAATGATGAGGTGCCGTGCAGTCTGTTTCGCTGTTGTGTTTGTTGATGAATGGCTACACATATTATTTGCAGTGGTATTTTCCCCAACTTTAGAACTATTTGCGCTGCGTCTCGCGAACCTTATCGACGGAATTTTGCTGATCTTTTTTTTTCTTTTGTATCAGGTGCGAAGCGTAAGCGTATCTGTAAGCGTAGGGTCGCTTTCACGGCTGACATACATCCTTTGTGAAAAGGCTGTCCGTATATCCTGCACTACATCATTTCAATTCCGCTGTCTGATTAATTCAACGCTGACCGAATGCGCCAAGCAGACGCACAGTTATCGTGCGTAGTAGACACCCAGTGGGCGATAGGCAGACGCGCCTGCGGTCGACGCTCAAAAAGTAAGCTCAAATCGAAGCTCAGGCGCAGTTTCCGACGGAATTAACGGCACAGTTGTTTATCAAACATCACGTTTTTTTTTGTTTTTGTTTTCACAAAACCAACCACCAAGCGATGGGCGATAGCGCTCCTGCTACAGCCTTGCTCAGGGGCTTGACTCATGCATATAGTTTGTAAAAATACAGTGGAGCACTTGCCCTGCACTAAAAGAAGCGAGCGAAAGCCCGTTTTTTTATATTTAGGAGACACATCTACATTTTACACACTTGAAAATGCAAGCACGTCATTTACAAGAGCAAAAATCTTTATTTTAAGTTCAAACTCAAATATATCTGGAATTTAAACCCGTATGGACGCTGCTAAATCTGGGCATAATCAGCGAAGGCAACGTTGCCATATCGCACAATATTGCTAAATTTCTGAGCGTTCAGTATTTTTTCTAACCGCGAAAAAGTAAGTGGTATTTGCGCACGCACATAGTTATTTCAGTCTTCCGTTTTAGTGCAATATTTTGTCGTAAACGACCTATTTTTTTGAAGTGGCAAAGCCATATGAAGCCAGAAGAACGAAGACTAGGCAAATCCATGTCATACCCATCATTCCCATGCTGGCTCAACCACCTTGTTTGAAACTCCCGTAGACACTAGCGCCAGTTTTCCCTTTAGTAGGAAACTCTATGGCGTCGGCACCCGATTTTGTGACGAGCATGCGTACCGGTTCTAAACGCAGAGGGCTCTCAGCTATCTTGCTCCACCGTGGCGAGGCAAGATAGGCAAGTACCAGAAACCGATAGAAGCCGAGATAAAATCCCAGGCTGCTGCTCTGAAAGTCGCGGGATTGAATCCCGGCCGCGGCTGCTGCATTTCGATGGAGGCGAGATGTTGATGCCCAGTACTGTGCTATGTCAGTGCACGTTAAAGAACCCCGGGTGGTCAAAATTTCCGGAGACGTCCACTGCGGCGTCTCTGATGATTATAACGTGATTTTTGGGACGTGAAACCCCAGAGGTCAATTAATATCGCCTACCTTACAATCGATCGCTCAGGAAACGGATGCCCATGAGACAAGTGCCTCGCAAGCGATGCCTAGCGGTGAGAAAACAAGACTTGGCTGCTTCCTTTGGAAATCGCGTATGGAACATCAATGATCCCGAACTCGAAGAAACCTAATCCGGACTTTCTGTGAAATAGCGAGGATACACCCCCAGCCAAAGGATCGGAATTAAGAGGTATTTTTTTAACCGTACATGAGTTTCCTTTTTTCCTTCTCTGATTGAACTGCTACAGCAACGAACTTGAACCAGCCGTTTTGTGTGTGTGCGTGCGTGTGTGTGTGTGTGTGCGTGCGTGTGTTAAGTTGATAGCAGACACTCACTGCAGCGCTGCCGACTTTATGACATTAAAGGGACCCTGAAATGGTTTTGACGATTTTGTGCAAACATGGTGACCCAGTAGAGCGAGTCATTAGGATCATTTGAGGGCAGATTTCAGCGCTGTGCGTAAAATGTGGAATTTACAATAAGGTTTTCAACACGTGCATCGCAAAAGATCTCAGCGGCTCGCCAAAAGGCGTTTTCAAACGCCCCCGCCATCAACCGATCGAATGAGAGGTCGCTGATTGGCCCCGAACCAGTGACGTGCACGTAATTTTCAAAACCTAGCTGCGAACAACATGCTTCTACAACGTACTCCTTCGTTTGAGCCAACGGTATCGTCGCGGCATCTGGCGGCGTACACACGAGTCGCCGGCGCTCTATTACAGAGGCTAGCACTGCCGAGGCGGGCGACCTCAGTGGGGATATCGGGGCGCTATGTCGCGGTGGAGGGCTCGGCAGGGCGGCTGACGCGGGAGGCACTGTCGTCGCTAGCGCGCACTCCGCAGCAGATCGAGTTGAGGAGGAACAGCCGTGGTAAGGAAGAAGGCGACAGAAATAAGCCCATAGCTGCCTTAGCGCATGGTGGTTCGCTTTATTTATGGTGTGAATGATTTCATAATTGTGTTGCCTAAGCAGTGACGCCATGTCAAGAAAACGTTTCAGGGACCCTTTAAGTTGGTGTTCTGTGACTTACGAGGCCTCCGTTGAACCAATGCACAACGGCGACCGAAATTCGCGACGCCGTGCCGGGCCTTGCGCAATCTTGAGAAAACACCGCCACCATAGACAAATTTTCCGGAATTCAGTTTATTGGCTTTTTCCGATCTCAGATCGAAGCTTTTTTTTCATGGCGTGCCAAGGTTTTCAATGTGGTGCGTCCATCGAAAACAGTGGGCAGGAAGCGGTTCTTTGAACATAAGATCTGCGGCGTCCCTTGATCTGGGCAACACCCGAGATTTGGATGGCAAGGCGTGTCGGAAGATGGCGCGATATCTTCGCTTATCACTTATCACAGTGCGTTGGAACTGCGTTTCTTTCGGCTTGACACGTTACATGTAGGCGTTGCGGGCGCTTGCTGTAGGGAAGACTTTACTGCGTGGTTTCAAATCATGGTCGCTGTTTGAAAATGATTAAATATTTTGAAGATATTTTGATGTTTTCTGTGTTTTTTTTTTCTGGGACGCAGCTCTTATAAGCGCCTGTTCCTCCTGTTTCGCGGCGCCATTTGCCTCGGCGGAGCCAATCGTAGCACGCGTGCCCGCGAAAAAAAAAAATTGAACGTAAGTGCATGTGCGCTCCTTCATGATATTTCGTGATAATTTTTTTTCCGACCTGTGCGCGGTGCATATGATCATAGTGTAGAACATCCTCAGGCAGTTTGTGCACAATACGCAAGACACAGAAAAAAATTACAGCATATCCACGGAGTGAATGATGATGAGTGGGCGAAGCTCGGGAGGTTCATCGTAGATCGTGCCGAGTTCCGGATTAATTTAGTTAACTCGCACGGTATATATATATATATATATATATATATATATATATATATATATATATATATATATATGGGTTGCCGGTGAACGCTTCTCCAGCGCGAGCAGTCGGTATTTCTCAATCAAGAAACTCGCTAGGAGACGCTGCCTGCGCCAACGTTGTCTCTCGCGGGTGAGGGCGCGTTCTCCTTCTTTGCGAGCTGGTAGCGTTCCTCTAAGAAAGCGCGTTTCCATAGCCAACGCGCGCCTTTCGCTCTTTCTGTCTCTCTCTCTCTCACAAGACAGCAGAGGCACGCGCCGGGAGGCACGTGCCGGGAAGCACGCGCCGAGGGCGAGCGCGTGCCTCCCGGCACTGACGACTGACACGTGACAAGGTTAGACTAAGAGGAGCTTCGCCCCTAAAAATGACGCCGTGTAAACGTACGATACAGCGGCGGCACGAGGGGCTCTGTAATTGTGCATGCATATTTCTCATTAGGGAGTATTGTATCATCGGCCCACTTTTTTTTTTAGATATCGTCCTATTGTACGAGCACTCTTGCGGCACTTTACGTGTAAAAAATGAATCTTTTGGTGACTATAGTTCGCAGAATTGGGCAAATATCAATTTAACAAAGTTTTCATATATAGTAAAGCCGATTTAGCCGACTTGTGTACACTGAGGCATCAACATGTGATGCTGCAAATTTGCCCTAACGAACATTTTATGCAGCATCAACTCTTTCTTTTTGTTTAATGGTATCCGCGGTGTTCTTTTTTTGTTCACACAAAGGCAATTTTTCCGCTCGACAGTGAACATTTAGCGGCTCCAAAAGCCTGTTTTTGTGTTCCATCAAGCCTTTTCTGCTGCTCCAAAACGGCTTCGGCCAATCACACCGCAGTAGTGAACTGATGGCACGAGCGCAAGAGAAGAAAGTGCGCGCGAAAATGCCGTTCATTTCATTGGAGTGCATGAAGCGCACTTCATGATATTTCATGATTATAACTTTTCCAAGACCGCACAAACTGCGGCCGGCATAAAGAGCTCGCTCATAAAAAGGAAAGAGATATGATATTTGCATATTCACAAGAATGCCGTACCTTGCAGAACGACTCTGGTTTTGCGATGTTCCATAACGCTGTATTATTTGTTCAGTGTCACGCATATAAACGCACAGTTTCATCAGAACGCCACAACTTTTGACAAATGGCATCCTCGTGCTCTAGATTTTCTTCCGCCCCTACTGCCCCCCCTCCACCGCCCTCTGAGACGCAAAAAAAGGAAAAAAGAAAAGAAAAAAAGGGTAGTTTAACACGACACCTCGTGGATCCTGTTAAAACGGGTGTGCGGGCACATAACATTTATGCCAAAGTTATGCCAGAGAAAGATTATGCACGAAAAAAGCAAATATTCATCGTAAAAATTTATGCGGGCAAGCAAATGTCCATTATGCAAATATCGCTGTACGCCTCCATTGCTGCACTTCGCCACCTCTAGTCCCTCGGAACGCTTCAGGGCTGAGGCGTAAGGCAGGAGACAGAAATATAGTATCCATATTTTTGTTCCAGAATGTCTCCTCCTTGACACACGTCAGTAGCCGAATTCTACATAGCTCGACAGAACCACACATCTACGTCTGATCTTTGCATCTCCATCCAACTCAGGACAGGTTGCTACGAATCATGTGTTCAGTTTACGGTCGTTGCCGATTACTTCGTTGCCCTGATACCCTCGCGCAGCTCTGCGAGTTCGAAAAGTGCGTAAAATCGGTATGTGGAGGCACCTGTTTCGCTGGAACCATTCATGCGGCAACTGTTAAGGTGCATGCGTTCCTCGGCCGCTCTCTTGGGCTCGCCGTAGCTGTCGGAAATGCTTCAAGATCACTTCCCTCAGAGGCAGGGGGCAAGCTGAGATTCGTCCCAGACACGGTACACCGTGTCGCACACCTGGCACCCTGATGTTCTTGTGCTGCAGGACGGCGTTGTAGCATATCAATATACATCCCAGGACCACTGAGCTCTCCGGGGTCAGCACTGACTTAACGGAGCACAACACGCTTCCCATGCACTGACCAGCGCTGCACGCGGGCCCGCACGAGGCGCTTAGAAGCCCCTGGCAAACCTCGTCGTTCTCGCAGAGGGTAGGCAGGAACCTTACGCATCCTGCGTCAGCAGCCGTCAAGCCAAACCGCGGAGCACTGTTGGAGTATTCCGGCGGGCACTTCAGCAACAACTGGAAGAAGCCGCCTTCGTACGGTGTACCTGGAGGCCCCAACATGAGCTTGTCGATCTTGGCGGTGGTCATCTCCGCGACGGAGATGAACATTTCGGGAACGCGATAGAACTCGTTTACTTTCACGGCGCACCCGACCCCGCGCCGGCACTCGACGGCGGGCCCTTCGTCCTCACTCGAGACGAGGTACCAGGAGCTCGGAGGAGGAAGCTGCTGGTTGGGCATGGTGCCTGGCGCGCTGGCGCCGCCTTCGTACGGCGTGCCCGCAGGTCCCAAGATGAATGCATGAATCTTCGCGGTGTTGTTCTCATCGGATCCGACGAACACTCTCGCAACGCGATAGAACTCCACCTCCTTGATGCCGCGCCCGACTCGGCGCTGGCAATTGTCGGTGGGCTGTTCGTTCTCGTACGACACGAGGTTGCTGACGTTCGGAGGAGGAAGGGGCTGCTTGGGCTCGTTACCACGCATGCTGGCGCTGCCTTCGTGCGGCGCGAATGGAGGTCCCAAGATGAGTGCGCGGATTTTCGTGGTGTTCTCCTTGGCGCGGACTAATTCTCCGGGAACGCGATAGTACTCTAGCTCCGTGCTGCCGCACCCAACCCTGCGCCGGCACTCGTCGGCGAGCTCTTCTAAATCACACGAAACGAGGCCCAAGAAGTTCGGAGGAGGAGGTTCCTGGTTGGAAGTGGTGCCTCGAGAGCTGGCGGCGCCTGCGTACGGCATGCCCAGAGGTCCCAAGATCATTGCGTAGATCTTCGCGGTGTTCTTCGGCGGGGACGAACACTCCGGGAAGGCGATGGAACTACACCTCCCTGATGCCGAACCCGAATTGACGCCGGCGCTCGTCGGTGGGCTCTTCGTGACTGTACGAGATAAGGTCCCAAAACTTCGGAGAAGGAAGGCCCTAGTGAGATGTGGTACCTTGCGCTTTGACCCCACTGGTCTGGGCTTCGAGGTATGTCATTGGTGCGTCGAAACGTTTGATCCTTGTTGTTGTTGTGGCCGCGGACAGCTGTGCATACGTGGATGAATTGTGGTTCTTCTTCAGACGCCACGCGCGCTATCGGTATGGTAATGATGATAATCGTCCTTGAGTACATGGCACAGATCGTGAAAAAAAAAAGACTTCCAATAGTTAGAAGAAACGTAAGTGAATGATTTGATAATAGATTGAGTGTTTCTTCTTCAGTTGGCCCACGGTTTAACGGGAAGTGGGATAAATCCAGAGGCGTAACGTAATTATAGCTTAATCAATAGGCAGTCCCCTTACACATTCAGGAGTAGTGAAAGGAAAAGACCGTAAACAAAAAGTAGTGGGGAAATCAGTTATTATATTCAAGAAGGTAGAAAGTTATTAAAACCTGCATTAATTTTTTTTTCACTCCTTGAAAATTTGAGGGGCTCTGGGAATCCAGTCGAGGTGAAAACGCAGGATGAGACAAACCCTTGTCCATCCTACTCATGGCGCTTAACCACCACGTACAAGTGGCAAGACTTAGAGGTCGTACAAGAAGACCAGAAAACAGTAAAGGAAAGCGAAAGCTTTAACAACCTTTTAATAACACCGGAAGAGTGATTCGCCAGGGTAACTGGAATAGTAGAATGCATGAAACATGCGTATTTTATTGTTGTTCTTAATGCAGAATCAATACACGTGGATATTGTTGCTTTAGCCTGTATAATTTCGTGATATATCCTAAACAATTGTTTATGTGCTTGCAAGAAAAAATACAATTCGGGAAACATCGTGTATCTGGCGAAGACAATATTATATTGGAGCCATGAAATGCTCCAAGAAACGCTAACGCTTGCCAAGTTGTCTTGCATGCAGTGAAAGAGAAACAACATTTAATTTGCACCGTAGCTTTCCTTCGTAGTGACTTATTTCTTTCTCCTGTTGTTCTCCTTGCAGGTTGCCCTCTTCCTGCCACGTTACCTTTCCCTTCTTTGCCAGATACAGCAGGCTTTTCAAAATAATTTTTGTTGCGCCAAGGGTGAGCACAAGAAGGAGACAAATTAAAACGTTACGATGTCATTGTTTATTTTATTTTTTACGCAACACGCCCCCTTCGTCACCTGACACCATCTCCTTACAGCGGCAATCTAGTCACGCGTCAGCAGCAAAGCAAACAAGGAAAAGGTCTTAGCTAGGAAATGAAGTTACATACACTTGCGCACTTATATCGCTGCCCAAACATTACCGACACTTTCTAGTTAGTTATCTTTCAAAAATGTGCCCATTATTACTTGAATCAAGCAGGTCGCTTAGACTAAAATATCTCCACCTACACGATTTGCCCGTAGAAAAAGAATTGCAGCCAATTACGATACTGTGCCAATTTTGGCTTCTCGGCCGCCAATTTGTAGGCGCAGTTAGAAAAGAAGAGGTTTGTGAACATGGCCAGGGATGCCATAATGAAATCTGTTTGGTGGTCATGATGTCGCTCTCAAACATGTAGAAATACAGTTCAACAGCGCTGCATGCAATTAAATTCGCGCATAGAGAAAAGGCGCTCTCTTCCAGGACATGTGACAAGTGGGATAGATGTGTTGAAGACCACCTTGGCACTCGTCCTTTTTTTTTTCTTTTTACAGTTAGACTGGTGGAATATGGCTGCCGCATTAAAACATGTATGGACACAGCAGAAGAGGCAAACAAAAGAGCTGCAAAAAAGGGGGTATATGCTTGTCCATTCTTACCTGTCGATATGTTCATGTTTCGAACATATCGACATTGGTCGATATGTTCGACTGACCAATTAGGCCACCGGTATAAGATTTAACATTTATTTCTCCTGTTTCTCTTAGTTATCCTCACGCTCAAACTCGGAAGCCACATAAGGGCAACCGTGCCCATAAACGGATTCCAACAAAACAGGGCCCGTATTCACGAAAACAACTTACGACAAAAAAGCTCTTAGAGAAAATTTTAGCCAATGCCGCTGCTGGACATATCATTAGAGACGCTTCCTGACCAATGGCGAAAAGCACTTACGAAAGAGAAGTTTTGTGAATTCGGCCCCAGATGTCTTTGGCAGAAGGTCAACGATCGTGGAGTGTCACCTCAGGCACGCAATTTACATATTTCAATTTCGAACTTTATGGCGTGGCACTAGCCGCTTTGACAAGACCTGCTCGTGACTCGACGCTTAGAACGCAGACGCTCGAATTTCACTTGTGGCTGGCCTCCTCAAGGGTGTCTGACCAACTGATGATAAGACCTCGCATCACTCGTTCGCTTCCCAAAGGCCGTTTTGTTCAGGAAATTAAAGTCTTCCCACGAGCCTACGAGGCGCTCCAGGACCGTCTCAAACTGGTACAATGGTACACAAATTTCATGTAGCAATCGAGGAAGTGGACTCGGCCCTTGACCGCCCTCTAGTAATCCAGGTAAAACTGGGCAATTCGCCAAGATCTCGTCCCCAGGGGTTCGTGGGCATGCCGACGTTACCTGAATACATTCTGAGATCGCATCACACACCTCGGCCATGGGTTTCGTGCCGCAGGACTGTGTAGCATATTTTGTCGCTTAGCCATGTTCCCAATATCGGGAGCACGTCGAAAGCGGACTCTTTGGGGAAGGGCTTCTTGGCAGTCTCCTGAAACTTGATGATGAACATCAGATTTATTGGACACTGATCGGTGCTCCACGTTGACTCGTACAAGGAACCAAGAAAACCAATGTACAATCTGTCGTTGTGGTAGAATCTCGGCCCGAACCGCATGTGTGCAGTGGCCGTGGTCATCAAGCGTACCCGCGGAGAACAGTCGGGATAGTCAGGCGGACGCTAGATCAAGAGGTTGAAGAACCCGCCTTCGTATGGCTTGCGCGGAGGACCCAAGTTGATTGCGTCGCTCTCCGTCGTATTGTTCTCGGAGGGGATGATCACTCCGGAAATGCGAGAGAATCTGCATCTCCGTGATGCCGCACCCGACCCTGCGCCGGCAATCGTCGGAGGTTTATTCGTGCTCGTACGAGGAGAGGACCCGGAAGTTCCGAGGAGGAAGCTGCTGAATGGGCTGTTGATCCGCGGCCTATCGCCGCCGGCGCATGGCGTTCCCGGAGGTTGCAAGATGAATCCGGTGATCTTCGCGGCGTTGTTTTCTTATGCGCAGATGGACAGTGTGGGGACGCAATACAACCGAGTCTTCGTGCGGCTGCACCCTACCCGCAATCGGCACTCGTCGGTGGCCCCTGCGTGCTCGCTTCTGACGAGGTACCAGACGCTTGGAGATGGAAACCGATGGTTATGCGTGCTGTTTTGCGCGCTGATGTAGCCCTTGTATGGCTTGCCCGGAGTCCCCGAGATGAGTGCGTTGATCTTCGCGGTGTTGTACTGCTCGGCGGGGATGAACACTCCGAGATCGGGATAGAACTCCCTCTCGCTAATGCCGCACTCCAACCGGCGCCGGCAATCCTTGGTGGGTTCTTCGTGATTGTATGAAGCGAGGTCCCAGAAGTTCGGAGGAGGAGGCTACTGGTTGGGTGTGGTACCATGCGCTTTGACCCCGGTGGCCTGGGCTTCAGGGTATGTCATTAGTGCGTCGAAACGATTGATCGTTGACCTCTGTACTACGTGGTTGTTGTTGTTGTTTCCCTCAATTCTGGCAAATATGTGTCCCACATCTTCAGCATGATGGTTGAATTAGGGTTCTTCTGCTCTCATGCACAAGCACGCTATCAGTATGACAGTGATAATTGTGCTGGAGTACACGGCCACAGACCGTGAAAAAAAAACAGACTCCCAGTAGTTAGAGGAAACGTAAAAGAATATTTTGATTATGTATTGAGTACTTTCTTCTTCAGTTGGCCCACGCCTTAAGGGGCCGTGCGATATATTTGGTGGGCGAAGGTAGTTATAGCTTGACAAAAAACTCGGTAGCGCAAAAAAACACGGACGAAGAATAGAAGGAACACAGGACAGGCGCAATTATTCTTTTCTTCGTCCGTGTTTTTTTTTTGCGCTACCGAGTTTGTGTCAAGAATGTACCAACTAGCCCAAACAAGAGTGTTACTGTCGTTAGAGCTCATGGTCAAAAGGTAATCACCCTACACGGAGTAATGAAAAAAAAAGACCGTAAAGGAAAAGTAGGGGGAGGGAATCAATTATATTCAAGAAGGTAGCAAGGTAATGGAAGCTCCATTAATTTATTTCAAGCCATGTAAACCTTGAGAGGCTCTGGGAGACTAGTCGAAGTGAAAACGCAGGATGAGACAAACCCCGGTCTTTCCCTCCAATGGCGCTTAACTACCACGAACAAGTGGCAGGAGTTACGAGGCCGCACAAGGGGACGAGAAAATAGTAATACAAAGCGAAAGCTTTAACAATTAACCTATAAGTAACAATGGAAGAGTGCGTCGCCAGGCTTACTCGAATAGTAGAATGCATGAAAGATGCATATTTTATTGTTCTTATTGCAGAGTCGATACATATGGATATTGTTGGTTTATCCTGTAAAATTTCGTGATATACCGTAAACACTTATTTATGGGATTGCAAAAAAATTACAAGTAAAGTTACATTATGTATCTGGTGAATACAAGATCATATATTGGAGCCGTGTACTGCTCCTTTGCCACGTTCTGTTGAATGCAGTGAAAAAGAAATAGCATTTAATTTGCGCCGCACTTTTCCTTTGCGTTGAATTATTTCTTTGTTATCCATGCAGGTCGCCCTTCTCTTGCCGTGTTACCTTTCCCTTCTTTTCCAGATGCATCAGGGTTTTCAAGGTCTGTTTTAAATGCGAAGCATTTCTTGGCGAACGTGGGAAAATGTGACCGCATCTATCTATCTTTTTTTTATTTAAATGGGAGAACATTGAGTCTATATATCTATCCGCCTATACGTATCGGTGCCATTTCCCGGTCGTCTCGTTCACTGGGTGTACAGGAAGATTTAGGTGGTGGGGTACAAATGTACGCCGAACATTAATTATTGGTTCGATGTCTGTCTGTTTGTATCTCTAAAAATATATGCGAATGTTTACGTTACGATTAACGATGCTGATTACAGCATCGTTAATCGTGTGGTTCATATTCGTATTGCATGGCCCATGGTGTTCGGGAATGCGCTACAGGTGTTTAAATCTTATACAGCCCATGTCAATATAGGGGAAGTGAAACCGACATTTAACGTATCATCAGAACGCAGATAAAAACAACAACGACATACCGTTTGTCGGACCATGAGGTTGTAATATAAACGCGACTCAAAGAGACACACAAACGCGCCGTAATCTCCGGAGGCAACCTACCGAGCGGAAGGCGGGCATGGAACCCACGCCTGTGACGTTCCAAGCAAAGACGATACCGCTAGGCTACGGCGGTTTCTCCCACGCGGCCAATACAGTAAATATACCTAATGCGCTACTCGCTTTGGTCGGGGTGCTTGTGTAACGTCACTTGCTCTTCTTAGCAATGCAATAAACGATACATATTTTTTACAAACAATTGGCACGCTTTTGTTCAACATTGCTCGATACTTTAGGAAGGGTTCAACGAACGACGCTCACAATGCGCACATCCCCGCGCCGTTGATCGGGTTTTTCTTCGACAAAACTTGCGTCTGTGCTGTGCACTAACGTCAGTATACCAGCTTTACGTTGTACAATGAGCTGCAATTAGTCTCCACAGTGCTGTCGAGTCTCCTGGTTAGCCGATGTTAAGCATACACCTTCTGATGCACCTCCGCACATAGACGTTCATCCTATTTTATTCTATTCGCGAAAATTCGCTGAATGTACACAGGAAGACCCATAGGCAATTTTGTCGTAGATTTCTTCGAACGACACCGATTCCCACACTGCGGTGGATCAGTAGGAATTTTTGTTGCAAAACGATGAGCAGAAGGAATAAGACAAATTCAAATACCGGCGACGTCGAAAGTTTTAAAAATATTTTTCAGGGCTCTACGCCATGTTCGTCATCTGATACCACCTCGATATAGCGGCAAACTCGTCAAGCGTCAGGAGCGAAACAAAGAAACAAAAGCACATAAAAAATAACGTTACGCAATGTCGCGCAATATATCGCTGCCTAAACATTACCAGCGCCCACTAGTTAGTTCTAGGTTACACATCTTTCCACACCATGTGCGAATTATTTCTCCAGTCAAGCAGGCCGCTTAAACTAAAGTGCGCACCACACAAAGGATTAGCCCGTAAGAAAGGAATGGAAGCAAATGATGATACTTGGATAACTTAGGCGGCTGCACAAACAATTAGACACGAGAAGATTAGTGAATACCGCCAGAATGCTCTGCTTAAACTTTGTCGGCCCCTCTCTCTCTCTATCTCATCTCCTCTTCTTGTTGAGAATCGGTTTCGATTCTATAGCACTCATTCTGCTGTAATATATCCAGGAGAATCCTTTTTCAGCAGTGGAGTTCGCGTTACGGCATTCTGTGTACTTAACCATATGCTAGTTTTAAAGGGGCTGACGAAATGTTTTATGGTTGCGATGACGTTCCCAATCGTGTAGAAATAAACCTCAATAGCGCTCCGTGCGTTTGAATTGGCCCATATGAAAAAGACGCTCCTTTCCAGGACATATGACGAGTGGGACAGACGTACTGAGGGAGGGTTGTAAAACTGACGATGACCACTTTGGCACCAAATTTCTTTTTTTTACCTTTCGAATGGTGGAATATGACAGCACGCGTTAAAACTTTGAGGACACTGAAGAACAGGAAAACAAATGTGCCGTTAAATATTTGCTTATACTTGTCCATTCCTCAGTGCCGATATGGTCATGTTTCGAGGCGCGCTGCCATATTCAGTCATTACTGATCATTTTTGCCCACCGGTATCCGATTTAATATTTATTTCTCTTGTTTTTCTAAGCTATTATCACGTTCAAACTCGCGAGGAACATAAGGGCAACCATGCCTATAAAGGGATGGCGACGAAGCAGATATCCTTGGCAGAAGGTGTACTATCGTTGTGTGTCGCATCAGGTACACAGTTCACGCGTTTGAACTTCGAATTATTTCGCACGGAAGTAGGCGCTTTGACACGCCCAGCGCTTGACCCCACGCCTACAATGCATACGGCCGAATTTTGCTGGTGGCTGGCGTCCTATAGGGTGTCCGACCCTACTGAAGGGACCGCGCATCACCCGTTCCCTTTCCGACATCCGTTTTCTCAGCAAATTTAACTCTTCGCACGTGGCTACGAGGCGCTCCAGGATTTTCGAGCAATCGGGGAAGTGGACGCGGCCCTTCACCGCCCTCCAGTACTCCTCGTAAAACACTGGGAAATGCTTTACGATGTCGTCCCTATGGTATCGTGGGCATGCCGTCGTTGCCGAGACTTTCTTCGACCGCATCGCACACCGCGACGAAGGTGGTTTCGTGCGGCTGGACGGCGTTGTAGCGGGTCTTGTCCCTCAGCGCCGTCCCCAAAGCCAGTAGGGCAGCGAAATCGGACCCTTGAGAGACGGCTATCTCGGGCGTCAGCAGAAACTTGATCAGGAGCACAACATTCAATAAATACCTGATAAGAGATCCACGTTTCCTCAGTACAAGGAACCAAGACGACCCAGGCACGCCATGACGTTCTCGTAGAATCTCAGCCCGAACCGCACGCGTCCGGCGTCCGTGATCATCAAGCGTACCCTAGGAGAACTGTCCGCGATAATCAGACGGGCACTTGGTCAAGAATTGGAAGAACCCGCTCTCGCACGGCGTGCCCGGATGGTCCCACGATGAGTGCGTGGATCTTCGCCGTGTCGTTCTCCTCGGCTGCGACGAGCACTCTGGCAACGCGATAGAACTTCGCCTTCGGGATGCCGCATCCCGACCCGGCGGCCTGTGCTCTTTGGTGGACTCTTCAGCGTTCGTACGAGACGTGGTACCAAAAGTAGGCGGAAAGAAGCTGCTTCTTAGGCGTGTTGCCTCGCGCGCTATAGACAGCTTCGTACGGCGTGCCGGCGGGTCGTATAACGAGTCCATTTGTCTTCGCAGTGTTGTTTTTCTCGGCGGAGAAGGAGGCTCTGTGAACGCGATATAATTGAGCCTCCCTGTTGCAGCAGCAGCTGACCCGGCACCGGAACTCGTCGGTGGGTCCTTCGTGTTCGCTCGAGACGAGGTACCAGAAGAGCGGAGCTGGAAGCCAATGTTTGGGCGCCGTCTTTCGCGCGCTGGCGTTGCCTTGGTCCGGCGTGCCCGGAGGTCCCAAGAGGAGTGCGTGGATCTCTGCGGTGTTGTTGTACTCGGCTAAGATGAACACTCCATTAAAGCGATAGAACTCCGCCTTGTGGATGCCGCACCCGACCCGACGTCGGCACTTGACGGTGGGCGCTTCCCGCTCACTGGAAACGAGGGACCAGAAGCTCGGAAGAGGAAGCTGCTGGTTGGGGCCGGTGCCTCGTGTGTGGTCGCTGCCATCGTACGATGTGCCTGGACGTCCCAAGTGTGCGGTGTGGATCTTCGCGGTGTTGTTCTGCTGAGCGTAGACTAGATCTCCAAGATTGCGATTATGGTTCGCCTCCGTGATGTCGCACCCGACCCAGCGTCGGCGCTCGTCGGTGCGATCCTTCTGAATCTTGCCGACGTGGTCCCAGATCTTCGGGGAAGGAAGCTCCTCGTTGGGTGTGGTCTCTTGCGCAAGGACCCCGGTGGCTTGGGTTTCGGGGTACTCCATGAGTGCGTCGCAAACTCTGTTGTTTGTTCAGACGGCGGGCCCGGCGGGTTGAGAGCTAGACCTTCGTTGCCGATTAAGATTCTTCGTCTTCTGACGCCACGCGCATGCTATCGGTAATGACAATGATGATAATTGTGCTCGAATATACGGCATGTACCGGGAGAGAAACAAAAAGCTCGGATTCTTAGAATAATTGTAGAAGGATGTTCTGAGGATTTGAAGCGTCTTTGTTTTGCAGTTCGCTCGAGGCTCAACGGGGTGTGGGATAAAATTCTAGGGCGAAGGTAATTATTGCTTAATCATATGGTAGTAACCATACACCTTTAGATGTACTGAAAGGAAAAGACCTTAATAGAAAATTGGAGGAGAAATCAGTCATTAGTTTTAAGAAGGTAGAAAATTAATAGGAGCTCCATTCATTTTTTTCATGCCATGAAAACATTCAGAGGCTCTGCAAGTTCAGCGGAAGTGACAACGATGCAGGGTGAGATAAACCGTCCTCCATCGTAGCTGTAGCGTCTAAGCATGAAGTACAAGTGGCAGGATACGGAGGTGATACAAGAGGACCAGAAAATAGTAATACCAAACGGAAGCTTGAAAAACCAATAAATCACGCTGAAAATGTGAGCCGTCAGGCTAACCGGTGGAGTCGAATGGATGAAAGATGTATATATTATTCTTCGAGTTTTCTCTCCTTTCTATCTCTTTCAGTCCCTTTGCTCTATTCCCGTGGACGCTTAGCCGTGCTCCCGACATTGGCTGAAGAAATGAGCGTCCTTTCCATAAGCGAACCGCAACCACCCTATTGCAGAGTAGAATCATGTTGTATGTCAAGAAAGGGCAACACTTCTTTTTTCAGTTTGCAAGAAAAATTTACAAATACGTTTACATTCTGTATTGGCCCAATACAGTATTATATTGGAACCCTGAACTGCTCCAATATGTCTCACGGTTGCCAAGCTGTGTTGCATGCAGGGAAAGCGAAATAGTATTTAATTCACAACGTACATTTCCTGCCGCGTGAAATTTTTTTTCTTGCGTGGTTCTCCTTGCAGCTCGCCCTGCTCCTGTCATGTTACCTTCCCCTTCTTTGCCAAATGCACCAGGCTTTTGAAAAGGTGTTTTTGTTGCCCAAGAGTGCGCACAAAGGAGAAAACAAATTTAAGTATCGGCGATGCCTACATTGTGAATCATTATTTACAGAATACGCCACCTTCTTCACCTGATACCATCTCCTTACAGCGGCAAACTCGTCAAGCATCAGCAGCGAAGGAAACACGGAAAAGGTATTAAGGAATAAAGTTACGCGTACTTGCGCCCTCATATCGCTCCCCAAACATTATAAACACCTACCAGTTCTAGGGTACGCATGTTTCAAAACCACGTGCGAATTATTTCTTCAATTAAGAAGGTCGCTTAGACTAAAATATCGAGTTTACAAGTATTGCCAGTAAGAAAAGAATTGGAGCCAATCACGATACTGGACCAATTAAGGCCGAGAACGGCCGCCCAATTGTAGGTGCACTTAGAAACGGACATGTGTGAATATGGTAAGGGATGCCATGATGAAATTTTTTCGAACCCCCTTCCACTCGCCTCCTTCCCCCCTCTTGGGGTTAAGGAACCCTTTCTAGTGTAACATGTACAGAATATTTTTTCTGCACTGGAGTTCGCGTTACGGCATTATATGCATTCAAGATAACTAATCATAGTCAGATTTAAAAGGGCTGACAAAGTTTTTGATTGTTTAGATGACGTTGCCAAGCGTGTAGAGATAAAACTGGACTCTGCTGCCGACGTTTAAATTTCCCCGTATCAAAAAGGCGCTCTCTTTCAGCACTTATGACAAGTGGGATAGATGTGCTGAGGATTGTAAAACTGACGATGACCACCTTGGCACAATTCTTTTTACCATGCGAATGGTGGAATACGGCAGCTTGCATCGTAACATTGAGGACACTGAAGAATAGGCAAACAAAAGAGCTGTTAAAAGTGGTTAGATACTTGCGCGCTTGAGCTCGCGCGTCTGTTTAGTGCTTCCGTGTGATGCTCCAGTGCATTGCTTGGTTCGACGAATCGTCGGTGGGATTTGTATCTGTGCGTGCTCGCACGTGTGCTTAGTGCGTCCAAGTGAAGCGCCACTTCGTTTTTTTAAACGAGTCTTGAGTGCGCAGTGAGTTTGCAACGGCCGATCAGTGTTCTGTGTAAACGTGTCAAGGCTCTTTCCACTGGTGACCGCTCTGCTCCTCCAGCCAGACGCCGAATGCCGCGCATCGACCAGACCACCACAGTGATGCGCGAATCGGAAATATTTTGTTACGAAGTGGCTGGGGCACCACCGCCCAGCGAGTGTTGACGTGGTTTTAGGCTTCCGAAATTATCAAGATTGTATGCGGACAAGCCAGGATTATCGGAAAGCAAACGTCAAGGCTATCGACCGGAAGGAGAAAGGACCAAAAAGATACCAAATTTAGCCAGGTAGATCGAATATTAATAAAATTATGCAAGAATTCTTCACAGTCGATGTCTACGTGTTTCGAGGCGCCCTGCCATATTAAGTTATGACTGGTCAGTTAGCCCACCGGTATACGATTCAATATTTATTGATCTGGTTTCTCTAAGTTATTCTCACGTTCAAACTGGCGAGCCACATAAGGGCAACCGTGCCCAAAACGGATCCCAACAAAACAAATGTCCTTGGCAGAAGGTGACCGATCGTGGTGTGTCACCTCAGGGACACGATTTACGTGTATGCATCGCCAATTGTTTCGCGTGGACCTAGCCGCTGCTGACACGCCCTACTAGTGACCCCCCGCCTCGAGCACAAACGCGCGAATTTCGCTGACCCGACTGAAGAAGAGACCTCGCGCCGACAGCTCGCTTTCCAAGGCCGTTTTCTGCAGCAAATTAAAGTCTTTGCAAGTGGCTACGAGGCGCTCCAGGAGAGTCTCAAACTGGTCCACGGGGACATCTCTCTAGGTGGAAACGTTCATGTAGCAATCGGAAAAGTGGTGGCGGCTGTTAACCGCCCTCTAGTACTCCTCGTAAAACTGTGGGCATCATTAAAGCCTCGTCCCTATGTGGGTATGCCGATGTTACCAGAAGGCATTCTTCGACCACTTCACACACTGCGCCATGGTGGTTTTGTGTCGCAGGACTGCAGTGTAGATTATCAATGTAGATATCTTGTCACTCAGCCACGTTCCGAAAGTCGAGAGAACGCCGAAAGCTGACCATTCAGAGAAAGGCTTTTCGGCCGTCTGCAGAAAGTTGATGATGAACATGAGATTTAATGGATATTGATCGGCGCTCCACGGTGAGTCATACACGGAACCAAGACAACCCAGGCACAATTTGGCGTTCTGATAGAATCTTGGCCCGAAGCGGCTGCCTCCGGCCGCAGTGGTCATCAAGCGCACCCGCGGAGAACTGTTGGGATAATCAGGGGGACACTTTATCAAAAAGTGGAAGTACCCGCCTTCGTACGGCATGCGTAGATACCTGAAATTGAGTGCGTCGATCTTCGCCGTGTTGTTCTTCTCGGAGGGGTTGAACCCTCCGGAAATGCGAGAGTATGCATCTCCGTGATGCCGCACCCGACCCGGCGCCGGCAACCGCCGGTGGTTTATCCGTGCTGGTACAAGAAGAGGACCCGGAAGTTCCGAGGAGGAAGCTGTTGCATAGGAGTGCTGATGCGCGGCCCATAACAGCCGTCGGACGGCGTTCCCTGAGGTCGCAAGATGAATGCATGGATCTTCGCAGCGGGGTTTTTTTTTGTTTGGTGGAGACGGACACACTAGGGGCGCAAGGGAACTGAGTCTCCGTGCTGCCGCACCTGATGCGGCATCGACACTAGTCCGTGGCCCCTGCGTGCTTGCTTGTGACGAAGTACCAGACGCTCGGAGGTAGAAGCTGAACGGTCTTTTGCGCGCTGGCGTTGCCCTCGTACAGCTTGCCCGGAGGCCCCATGATGAGTGCGTGTGTATTCGCGGTGTTGTACTGCTCGGCGGGGATGAACACTCCGGGAAGGCTATGAAACTGCATAGATACGTCAGGCTTTGCAAGTTCTGTTTTAAATGCGAGGCATTTCTTGGAAAATTTGATCAACTTTGACCGCACCTATCTATCTATCTATCTATCTATCTATCTATCTATCTATCTATCTATCTATCTATCTATCTATCTATCTATCTATCTATCTATCTATCTATCTATCTATCTATCTATCTATCTATCTATGTCTCGGTGCTTACCCGGTCGTCTCATTCACCTGGTATACAGCAAGATTTAGATTTTGGGGTATAAATGCACAACGAACATTAATTATTCATATAAATATCTCTAAGAAGATATGCACATGTTTACGTCTCGATTAACGGTGCTATAATTAAGTGTGGCTCACAACCGTATTGCTTGGTCTGTAGTATACAGGAATGCGCCACAGATGTTCTAATGTTATACAGCCCATTTCAATCTCGGGCACATGAAACCGACATTTAACGCAGTATTAGAACGCACATAAAAGCAAAAAATGCATGCCATTTGTCTTACCATGGGGTTTTAATATAAACATAGCACACAGACAAACGCGCCGTAATCTCCTAAGGCAACCTACCAAGCGGTAGGAGGGTATCGAACCCAGGCCAGCGAGGTGCCAAGTAAGCACGGTACCCGTAGTATACGGCAGCTTCTCCCAAGTGGCCAGTATAGTAATCATATCCAATGCACTAGTCGTTTTCGTTGTGGTGCCTCTTTGACGTCACTTGAGCTTCTTAGCAATGCAATAAACGACACAATGTTCTACAAAAAATTGGAACCCTTTCGTCCAACTTTGCTCGATCGTTTAAGAATAGTTCAACGAACGACGCTCATAATACGCACATTACCGCGCCGTAGATTGCCTTTGTCTTCGAGAAAACTTGCGCCTGTGCAGTGCACTAACATCGTACCATGAGCTACAATTCAGTCTCCACGGTGCTGTCGAGTCTCCTGGTTAGCCCAAATTAGGCGTACACCTACTCATTCACTTTTGCACACAGACGTTCCTCGTATTCGTGACACTTTGTTGAATGGATGGATGGATGGAAAACTTTATTGAACACTTAGTTGAATGTCACACAAAAACAGAGACAATTTTTGCGTTGACTGCTTCGCGCGACACCGATTCCCACAGTGCGCGGGGTCTGCAGGATTATACTGCGATAGCAATTGTATGGAGAGTTTCTACGGGCTTTTGCCATCGACATCATATCGCGTACAGAATCCAAATTGATGACAACCCCGCGGGCATCGTATATTTCGCCCGTGCGTAAAAGCACGCGAGTGCGTACGACGAGCACGGCTGAAGAATTGATCAAACGAGCCCAGCCCAGCTCCCTCGCTCGGAGGGCGCATGCGATAACATCACCCCTGTCGGGACGCCTGCCGTGCACCGGTCTTTAACGAGTAAGAAAAAACAAGTGAGAGAGAGAGAGAGAGAAAGAGGGGCTGTCGCTCGAGCAGGAACTGTGGACTTCGCGCGGTCGCAATCGCTCGCGCGCGCTCTCTCGGTAGCCATCAGCGGGCGGCTCGTAAACCCTTCTACACTGTAAACAAAAATTAACCGAGATGGGAGCTTTTACCAGTGCGTCAACCGAAAAAACTCCCATGCCCCAACTATTTACTCCGTCATAGCGGAGTGAATTCGGCGCATGACATCATTTTACCACCATTGCTAAGTGACGGAGTATAAAAACGACATGACCTTATTATACCACCCACACGGAGTTTCAGTTCACGTGGTCCCAACCCCCACATGGGAGTTTTTAACAGCCGTCTTCGGTTGCGACGCTCTTGCGGCGGTGTGATGTGTGTGTGTATGCGCGCTTGAGCTCGCGCGTCTGTTTAGTGCTTCCGTGTGATGCTCCAGTGCATTGCTTGGTTCGACGAATCGTCGGTGGGATTTGTATCTGTGCGTGCTCGCACGTGTGCTTAGTGCGTCCAAGTGAAGCGCCACTTCGTTTTTTTAAACGAGTCTTGAGTGCGCAGTGAGTTTGCAACGGCCGATCAGTGTTCTGTGTAAACGTGTCAAGGCTCTTTCCACTGGTGACCGCTCTGCTCCTCCAGCCAGACGCCGAATGCCGCGCATCGACCAGACCACCACAGTGATGCGCGAATCGGAAATATTTTGTTACGAAGTGCCTGGGGCACCACCGCCCAGCGAGTGTTGACGTGGTTTTAGGCTTCCGAAATTATCAAGATTGTATGCGGACAAGCCAGGATTATCGGAAAGCAAACGTCAAGGCTATCGACCGGAAGGAGAAAGGACCAAAAGGATACCAAATTTACCCAGGTAGATCGAATATTAATAAAATTAATCAAGAAATTGTCCCGGACCACGCCTAGGCTTAGCTGGCTTCAGCAAAAGCTCACACATGGAAACATAAACTCCCATATAGGTACCCGCAAGAGCTCCGCGACGGATGTAAACAAATACTCCCATAGCTACCCGCAAAAGCTCCTCGATGGATGTAAATACACCTGCGGTCAAGCGGAGTAAATCTTTTACTCCGCATGACCGGAGTATATTAAACTCTCGTCAGGGAATGCGCTAGAGGACAGGTCCATTTACTCCCATCTCGGGTAATTTTTGTTTACAGTGTACATGTTGCGCTCTCAACGTAATGAGACTACGAAAAGTGCCCCTAGAGCAGCGGTATTCTCTTACACCAGCGTTTTGTAGTAACGTGAGATTGTATCTAGAAAAGTTAGGTGACAGCCTCACTTCGTATAACATTACAATTCTTTGCTATCGCGTGCACTGCTTCGCCCTTTCGATGACTGTGATTTTTTTTTGTTGCACAAAGAGTGCGTACAAAGAAAAAGATAAATTTAAATATCGGCGATGTCCACATTGTTTATTTTATTTCTTTACGCCATACGCCACCTTGCTCACCTGATAGCGTCTCCTTACAGCGCCAAACTCGTCAAGCGTCAGCAGCGGAGGAAGGAAGGAAAAGATACTAGGAAATACATTTAAATAAAATTACGCAGTTATATCACTGCCCAAACATTACCAGCACTCACTAGTTAGTCCTAGGGTACACATCTTTCAAAACCGTGTACAAATTATTTCTTCAGTCAAGCAGGTCGCTTAAACTGAAATATCCACTGCGCAATAATTGCCCGCATGAAAGTAATTTGGGCCACTCTCGATACTGGGCCACTTTAGGCGGAGACCGTCGCCTAGTTATAGGTGTACTTAGAAAAGAAGAGATCAGTGAATATGGTGAGGGATGCCATGATCAAATACCCTCACCCCCACCGCAAACCTCCCTCCACCCTCTTCCAGTTAAGCATGCATCAGGATTCTCTAGCACCCTTTCTGGTGTAATATACCCGCAAAAATATTTTTTTTCTCCACTGGAGTTCCCGACACGGCAGTCTATGCATTTTACATAACTTAGTCATATGCAGTTGTAAAAAGGCTGAAAATCGTGTTTGATGGTCATGATGACGTTCGCAAAAATGTAGAAATAAGCCTCAACAGCGCTGCATACGTTTAAGTTTACCCATAGAGAAGAGGCGCTCTCTTCCAGGACATAGATGTATGGAGAGTCGTAAAACTGACGACTGCCATCTTGGCATGAGATTGTTCTTTTTTTTAACCGTTCAAATGGCGGAATATGGCAGCATGCACTGAAGATTTGATGACACTGCAATATAAGCAAACAAAAGAGCCGCAAAAAAGGGGGTATATGGTTGTCCATTCTTCACTCTCGATGTGTTCATGTCTCGAGGCGCTTGCCATATTCAGTGACGCCTAAAGTAAACAAATAGACAAGCAGTATTCGAGTAAACATTTATTCCTCTTTTTTCTCCAAGTCCTTCTCACGTTCAATCTCGCAAGCTACACAAGCGCAACCGGACACATAAATAGATGCCGAGAGAACAGATGTCCTTGTCAGAAGGTGTGCTGTCATGGAGTGTCACCTCAGTCTCACGATTTACGTATTCGAATCTCGAATTGTTTGACGCACAAATAGCCGCTTTGACACACCCTGCTCCGGACCCCACGTATAGAACGCAAACGCCCGAATTTTGCTTGTGGCTGGCGTCCTCGGGGGTGTCTCACCCAAATAAACAAAGGACCTTGCGTCACCTGTTCACTGTCCGATGGCCATTTTGTTCACTTTTTCCGGGGGCTACGAGGCACTCCAGAGCAGTCTCGAACTGGCACGAACACTCTGGCAAGGCGACATAACTCCGCCTTCCGGATGACGCACCCGACCCGGTGCCGGTGCTGGTTGGTGGTCTTTTTGCGTTCGTACGAGACGAGATCCCAGGAGTAGGCAGAACCAAGCTGCTTCTTGGGCGTTTTGTCTCCTGCGCTATCGCTGGCTTCGTAAGGCATGTCCCCAGTTCTCAAAATGAGTCCATTGACCTCCGCGGTGTTGTTCTCCTCGAGGAGATGGACACTCTGGGAACGCGCCAGAACTGAACCTTCCTGTTGCAGCAGCCGAACCGGCGCCAGCACTCGTCGGTGGGCTCTTCGTGCTCGCTCGACACGGGGCACCAGAATCGCGGTGGTGGAAGCCGATGATTGGGCGCGGTCCTTGGCGCGCTGGCCTTGCCTTGGTACGGCGTGCCCGGAGGTCCCAAGATCAGTGCGTGGATCTTTGCGGTGCTGTTGTGTTCGGTGGAGATGAACACTTCGTTAACACGATAGAACTTCACCTTGTCGATACCGCACTCGACCCGTAGACGGCACTCGTGGGTGGGCCCTTCGTGCTCGCTCGAAACGAGGAACCAGAAGCTCAGAGGAGAAAGCTGCTGGTTGGGGACGGTGCCCCGTGTGCTGTCGCTGCCATCGTACGGTGTGCCTGGAGGTCCCAAGATGAGGGTGTGGGTCTTCGCGGTGGTGTTCTGCTGAGCGTAGACTAGATCTCCAAGAATGCGATTATAGTTCGCCTCCCTGATGTCACACCCGACCCAGCGTCGGCACTTGTCGGTGCGATCCTTGTGATTGTTGCTCACTTGGTCCCAGATCTTCGGGGAAGGAAGCGCCTCGTTGGGTGTGGTGCCTAATTAGTGCTTTGACATTGGTGGCTTGGACTTCGGGGTATGCCATTAGTGCGCCGGATGTTCTGACCGTTGACAGCTAGAACTTCTCTGGCCGATGGATTCTTCTTCTTCTGATGCCAAACGCATGGCTATCGGTAATGACAATGATGATAATTGTCGTCAAATATACGTACCGTAAATGACAAAAAAAGGTTTGAAGTAGTTAGAATAATTGCAGAAGGATGTATTTGATAATCGAATGAGTCGTACTTTTTCAGTTCGCCCGAGGCTCAACGGGGAGTGGGATAAAATTATAGGAAGGTAATTATAGCTTAATCAAATGGTAGTAACCCTACACCTTTAGATGTACTGAAAGGAAAAGACCGTAATAGAAAATTAGAGGGGAAATGAGTTATTAGTTTTAAGGCAGAAATAATAGAAACTCCATTAATATTTTTCATGCCATGAAAACATTCAGAGGCTCTGCAAGTCCAGTGGAGGTGACAACGATGCAGGGTGAGAAAAAGCCTCCTCCATCGTAGCTGCAGCGCCTAAGCATGAAGTACAAGTGGCAGGATACGGAGGTGATACAAGAGGACCAGAAAATAGCAATACAGAACGAAAGGTTTAATAACGAAGAAATGATACTTGAAGTGTGAGTCATCAGAGTAACCGGATTAGTCGAATGCGCGAAATATGCACATAATATTATTCGAGTTTGCTCTCCTTTCTATCTCTTTCTATCTCTTTTAATCCCTTTCCCCTATCCCCGTGGACGCTTAGCCGTGCTCCCGACGTTGGCTGAAGAAATGAGCGTCCTTCCTTAAGCGAACCGCAACCACCCTTTTACAGAGTAGATGGTTAATGATGTTGAATTTCAAGGTGGGGCAACACTTCTCTTTTGAGTGTGCAAGAAAAATTCACAAATACGTTTACATTCTGTATTGGCCCAATACAGTATTATATTGGAACCCAGAACTGCTCCGATAACTCTCACAGTTGCAAAGTTTGGTTGCATGCAGTGAAAACGAAACAGCATTTAATTCACACCGTACATTTTCTGCCTCTTTAATTATTTTTTTCTTCTGCCGTTATCCTTGGAGGGCCGCCCTCTCTATGCCGTGTTACCTTTCCGTCCTTTGCGAGATACATGACGGTTTCTAAAAGCTGTTTTTGTTGAAGGAACAAAGCACAAAAAATACAACTTTGAATACTAACATGCACATATTGTTAATTTATTTTTTACGTAATGCTCCACCTTCGTCACCTGATACCATCTCCCTACAGCGGCAAACCTGTCAAGCGTCAACAGCGAAGCAAACAAAGAAGAGATATTAGAAAATAAAGTGGGCAAACTTGCGCTGTAATAACGCTGCCTAAATTTTACCAACGCCCTCTAGTCATTTCTAGGTGCACGTCTTTCAAAACCATGTGCGAATTATTTCTCCAATCAAGCAGGTCTCTTAAAGTAAAATATTTCTCACTCTAGGCTTGTCCGTAGGAAAGAAATTGGAGCCACTCATGATAATGGGCCTATTTTGGCCGGAAGCAGGGCCCAATTGTAGGTGTACTTTTATACGAAAAGATTTGTGAATACGGCCATGATTGCTGTGCTGAAATATTTTTGCCCCCCCCCCCCTCTCCTCCACCCTCGTCGAGTTATGCATCGATCTCGATTCTATAGCACCCATTCTGGGTGAAGTATTTTCCGAAGAATAAATTTTTCTTCACTGGCGTTTACGGCAGCATTAAAGATAACTTAATGGTATGCTGTTGTAAAACGGCTGGCACGATGTTTGATGGCCACTAAAGACGTTCTCATACTTGAAGAAATAAGGCTCAACAGCGATGCATACGTTGAAATTCGCCCATATTAAAGAGGCGCACTCTTCCAGGACATGTGACAAGTTGAGTAAATGTGGTGAGGGTTGTAAAACTTACTATGACCTCCTTGACACCAAATTTTTTTTCTTTATCATTGGAATGGAGGAATACGGCAGCATACGTCGAAAATTTGAAGGCACTGAATAATAAGCGAACAAAAGAGCTGTGATAAGGAGGTATATGCTTGTCCATTCTTCACTGTCGATGGGTTCGTGTTTCAAGGCACGCTGCCATATTCAGTCATGACTGATGAAATAGCCCGCCGATATGTGAGTTAATATTTATTGCTCTTGTCTCTTCTCACATTCAATGTCGCGAGCCACATAAGCAAAACCGTACACATAAACGGATGCAGACAAAAGAGATGTCCTTGGCAGATGTACTATCGTGGTGCGTCACCTGAGGCCTAAGATATAGGTATTTGACTTTCGAATTATTTAGCGCGGAAGTAGCCGCTTCGGCACGCCCTGCTCGTGACCCCACGTCTAGAACGCAGACGCCCAAATTTCGGTTGTGTCTCGCCTGCTCAAGTGTGTCTGACCCGACTGAAGAAGAGACGTCGCGTCACCCGTTCTCTTTCAAACAGCCGTTTTGCTTAGCAAATTAAGCTCTTTGCAAGGGGCTACGAGGCGCTCCAAGAGCGTCTGGAACTGGTACACGGGGACACCTCCCTCGGTGAAGTCGTTCTTGTAGGAATCAGTGAGTGGCGGCTCTTGCGCACCTTCTAGTACTCTTTGTAAAACTGTGGGAAATGCTTTATGATCTTGTCCCTATGGGACCATGGCCATACCGGCGTTCGCTGAAGATATTATATTCGACCGTGTCGCTCACAGCGGCCCTGGCGGTTTCGTGCCGGGGAACGGCGTTATAGCATCTTCTCGCTCAGCCACGATCCCAAAGCGGGGAGGACCCCGAAAGCTGACCCTTGGGTGACTGGTTTTTCGGCCTTCGGCAGGAGCTTGATGGCGAACATAAGATTTAATGGAGACTGATCGGAGCTCCGCATTCACCCATACAAGGTGCTCAGAAGGCCCAGGCACGCTTTGACGTTCTCGCAGATTCGAGGTTCGAACCGCATGCGTCCGGCGTCCGTGGTCATCAAGCGTATCCGCGGAGAACTGTAGGGATAGTCAGGCGAGTTATTCATCAAGGAGTGAAAGAAGCCCCCTTCGTAGGGAGTGCCTGGAGGTACCAAGATGAGGCCACGAATCTTGGTGATGCTTTTCTGGTCGGTGGAGATGAATATTCCAAGTACGTGGTACTGCTAAATGTTGATTATTTCGTGTTGCACTCTGAGTTGGCTACTCTGGGTAGGTACGTCGTGGTCGTGCAGATCGGAGTAGCAGACATTTGGAAGAGGAATAGGCGACTCGAGATGCAGCTGGAGAGGCGTGCCTTGGGACTTGCCATTGGGCTTTGCGGGTGAGTCATTACTTTGCTGAATTTTCACGGCCAGGGTCGTTTCCCGTTATGCAGGATGATGCAACTATGGTGTAATAATAATGATCATGGTGGTGGTCTTAAAACATGTCACTTACCCACTCTGATGGGTCATCTAAGCCGCGAGGCGTGTGGTGAAAAATCAAGCCATTTCCACGCCGTGAAAAGCGTTGGAACAGCGATGTTGAGGCAGAATTCATGAGACTTTTTTTTCGGAGATATTTTATCAGCAACGGTATCATTCACGGCAGAAAAACGCCCCGGGTCCGCAAAAAAACATCGCTTCGCATTTTCCTACAAACTGCCGACGCCACAGCCGGCGCACTACCTCCTCCTTCTCTGCTCTTCTCGTGACGTCACTGGCAACTGAGTGCGCGCTCGTCTTCCCTCGTTTCATCGAAGAGTGAGGGTACGTACTGGCGGTTTTGCGCGTGCAGCGTCTGTGACTGTCTATGGGTCGACAGGGACATTTGTGCGCTGCTGAGATTGGTGCGAAACGTTTAGAAGCGTTCGCTGGGCCTCGGAGTGCTTCGGTAGGCGCTTCCCGAAGCTTCAGGCCATGGCGAAGTACGGGTGCATTGGGCGTGCCGGGAACCTCTGCTTTGATTCAAGGGGCCATAGTTGAACACGACGAACGGTTTCATGCGAGCAAAAACCTAGAAAAAGCCGGGATGTCTAGCCTTGTGCCATTAGTGCAAGCTACGCATTTTTTTTTTGAAATTGGTCGGATTGCTTTGCTAATGATTTGCCAGTTTCAGGATTACCTGAAATTTTCTCTTACGGACTTGTTTGTCGTAAGATGTTATTGGGAATACGGGCCATGTTATATTATCTTTAGTTGTGACGTAAGGGGCAAGGGTATCAATTTACGGATGTCATGAAGTATTAGGTATGTTAACCATACGAATTTCATCGTTTTCTACTGACCGTATGCGATCCTCCACCATGCATTCATGCGCACTTCTTTCTTTCTTTCTTTCTTTCTTTCTTTCTTTCTTTCTTTCTTTCTTTCTTTCTTTCTTTCTTTCTTTCTTTCTTTCTTTTCTTTTCTTCCTTTCTTTGTTTCTTTTCTTTTGTTTGTTAGTTTCTTTCTTTCTTCGAAATTCGTGCTATGAAAATGCGGCCGCTGGCTGTGGCAACAAAGTTTCACTGTCGTCCAAACACTACGCTGTTTTACGAGCAGAAAATTATGACAGAAGGATAGGAAGAAGCACGATAGGTATTAGGGGAGTCAAGATCCATTTTGACCACCTGCAGTTTAACGCGCACCTGAATCTATGTTTACACTTGTGCTTTGTATTTCGCTCTCATCGTCCCGCCACGGTGGCTATGGTACTCGGCTGCATATACGAAGGTTGCGGGACCCCGGCCGCGGCGGCTGCATATCGATGGAGGCAAAATGTTGAGGCCCGTCTATTGTGCGATTTGAGTGCGCGTTAAACAACCCCAGGTGGTCCAAATTTCCAGATCCCTCCACTACGGCGTCTCTCATAATTATATCGTGGTTTTGGGTCGTTGAACGCCCAGAAATAAAAAAAAAACTTCTTTCGCTCTCATGGAAATGGGTTCGACGAGACTTGGAATTGAACGCAACAGCTCAAGCTCAACAGCGCTGTAGCTGTCGCTAAACTACAACACCAGATTCTCCCGTAGTGAAACGACGACCTACCTGCAGTATGTGTCGTACGATTTAAGATTCCATTCTGTATGTTCGGGACCTAATAGAATGTGTAGATTGACCACAATCTCCTTTCTCAGCTTAGTGTAACAGTCCACAATCTTTCTGCACTCCGGCTCTTGGGATGCCGTATTCCCTGCGATAAAAAAAAGAGCAATAGTATAGTCCAAACGTTCATACACACAGCGACACACCGTTCTGTGCAAGGGTTAGCCTGGTACTCTCCGTTCAGTTAATTTTTCGTTTCTCCTCCTATAGCTGGTGTGCATTTCCGGACTATAGTTCAAGCACGGCGTATTAAGTGTATGCACATGCGTTTCGTAAAAAAAAGTTGATACAGTTATCGAACTTATCACTTATTGGTATATGAACAAAATAATGATTTGGTGCTTTTTTATTGGTGAAGAAAGCAGTTGAGCTATAAAGGTACATTACCGTTTTTTTTTTCACAGCGTAGACGTCTTTGGGCTCACGAAAATTGCCGAGTGACGGCGATTATTTCCATCCGTACCCGCTATTGGATGGGAATAATAAAAAAAGAATGGAAAACCCAGGCCGGCGCACAGAATACTGCACAGTGGCAGCGTAAGCTAGACTTCGCTGCATGCTCTCTCATTCTTTTTCAGTCTTACTCCATTCCTGCTTCTCCTCCCCATGTTCTTCTTCCTCTTCCATTGTATTCCCTTTCTGTTTCCTCCTCTTTGTCATTGTCGTCTTTTCCTCTTTTGTTTCGTCAGCTTCTTCTTCGTCATACTCCTCTCTGCTTCCTCTTTCTTGCTCTTCTACTTCTTTGCCACGTTCTTCTTCATCGTCACCGTCATCTCTCTCTACTTCCTGCTCCTCCCCGTCTTCTTCCTCTTTCCCTCTTTTTTCTACTTCGTCATCTTGTCGACGACTAAATCTACGAATACGATGAAGAAGTATATGAAGAAGACGACAACGAAAAAAATAGCAAGCAAGAAAAAAAGAAGACAAAGGAAGAGGAAGAAGAAGAAGACGCAACAAGAAGAACGAGACGAGAGATCACGCAACCAAGTCCAGCTTTCGTTATGCTTGCGCTGCGTGCTTTGCGCATGCCTAGGTGTTTTATTTCTCCTGATTTACTTTTCGTTGTGTACTGTGTCGTTTCATTCTTTTGTTCTATTTTATTTTTATGCGGAAATAAAATAATATTTTCATGCGAAATTTCTTTATATCTTTAGCGTTAGGGGCGCTGCTTTCGCGGAAAGAGCACTGACGCGTTTTCTTTTCCAAATGCTCTCTCTCTCTCACACACACACACACACACACACACACACACACACACACACACACACACACACACACACACACACACACACACACACACACACACGTGCGCGCGTGCGCTCTGTTGGGTGTATTTGACCTCAGTAGATACAGCTAGATGTTCGTTTCTTGGATTGTTAAAGTAAGTCCACTTGTTTCCAGGAAGTTGCACTTGAACTTCATGCTTGGCGTCTTGACATGGTAGACGTAACAGAAACGCTGACAAAGAGCCACATAAGGGCTTGACAAGGTCTGATTCCCTTTCTGACAACAAGCAGGAGACGTTAAACAGCAAAAATACAATGCATGAACAGGTGTACTTGCAGAGAAAATATCAAGTGCATAGAAAAGATGGGAGTATATTAATTGACATGGAATGGATCTAAAATAAAGTGTTCCTTGCAACTTAAAAAAAATGAAACAGTAAAATCGGGATAATTTAAGAGAACTGGAACATCGCACTAATAAACATGCAAAATTTTAAAACGTATCACCACACACTTTCACTATAAATGCATGTTTATCAAAAATACAAGTAATGAAGACGAATAAGGCAATGAAAGACCGGTTCTTGCACATTCGTAGAGCTAGTAAATATGGCACTTAATGAGGAGAACAAATGAAACAATCAAGGAGTACAGGGGACCTGTAGCTTCATCTCCTATTCAGTTGTTATCGTCAATTTCATCGTGCTTGCGCTTACATGCATTGGTGCGCGTATATAGGCTGATGCGAATGTTGATTATTTCCCAAAGATGGAAGCTTAGGAAAAACGAGAGCTGCCATATGTAGTATAGAGGGTTACGGCTGAACCTTGGGCTCTTCGTAACGTGAACCTAAAGCACGGTACACAACATCGCATTTGCATTGCGCATCCCTAGGAATACGACGGCTGGTAATCGAATTGGCCACCTCGCGCTCATGCGCGGGAGGCCATATCTGGCTCGCGTTCTTGAAGCTGAGCTTGTCATAACCCAACTGGCTACCATACACACCAGATAACAGAACTGAAATGGTTGTATACCTTCGCTCAGATGGCCCACCAGCAGGACACCGCTAGATGACGCGACGCTGCTAGCCAAGCACTCTCCCACAAGACCGCAGCAGATCAGCATGTCATATGCCTTTCGCTCTGGCAAACCATGAGTTCCCGAACGGATGAACACCACCCGTTCAGTTCCCTTTGCGCGAGCGGTTTCACGGTTTGCGAACGCGTGTGGTTTATGGTGGACTTGTGCAGGGCTTGGGCGCATGCAGCGCCGCGTCTCTGAAGAAATTATCCCGGCTTTGAGTCTTTCGACAAATTTCGCATGTGGGCCAATTGTCGATAATCCCTGCGTCACAAAATAGCGCCCATTTCGTGGAGCAGCACGGCATCGTGTCAGAGACGCCACGCCGAATACCCTGCGAAGAAAAACGGCGCGCGCCCAGCGAAAGCCTCAACACGCCGAACGTCACGCAACGGTTGCCCGAAGCGAACACAGAGCGATTGTGGTGTTTTCCCATAGGTTCCAGAATGCGGCATTGAATCATCGCATAGCAGTGGGTGAACGCGCGAGACAGCCTAGGATAGGAGAAGAAAACGGAGAATACGCGCCTACGCTAACCGCGACATGCGAAGGAGAAGGAGGCGCGTTCGACGCGGAAAAACAACCAGTTCAATCGAGAGCTTCCACTTCGCTTTGGGCGTGCCGAAATCAGGTGATCCGCACCGAAGACGACCTGCTGAAACCAATTTGAGAGATGGCGAATAACTGCGAGTCAGCAATCAGTCGTCGGTGAGTCGTCATGTGCAGTCAACCACAAAAGTTTACGGACCACGCGAGCGCGTGCCAAACTGCCTATCCGGATGGATGGATGGATGCTATGAGCGTCCCCTTTGTAACGGGGCGGTGACTTGTGCGCCACCAGGCTCGTAGAACTTTTTTTTTCCTCTCTTTAAATTTTCCTCATGCCTTTTAAATTTACTTCAATCAAATCGATCATACTATAGCAAAAACGGAAATTCATAGCCCAGTTCCCTGCCCCTTATGGCAGAAAGTCCATATTTTTTTTATAATTATTTTTGTCCGTTCTCTCTAGTTTTCTGCCACCAGTATTCTAACCGTCTCTTACTTATTTCAATCGCGGCTATGTTCAGCTTCCCGTTGTTCGCCCTAAAACCCAAGGCTTCCTGTAGGGTGGTGCCCAAACGTACACCTGGGTGGATATTTCCGCATTCAATCAGAACATGCTCCGTCGTTTCCCTATCTTCCTCACAGCATGTGAATTTTTCTTCTTCTTTACTGAATTTCGCTTTATAAATACGCGTTCTAAGGCAGCCCGATCTCGCTTCTAACAATAAAGCGCTTCCTCTTGAATTATCATAAAATGCCTCCCTCTTTATTTCGTTTTTGCCCTCTCGGTAGTTATTCAGAGTCGGTTTTTTTTCCATCTCTGCCCTCCAGTAAATCGTCTCCGCCCCTCTGACTTTTCCCTTTACGCTCTTTGTTGTCAGTTCTCTTAGAGCCGTATATTTACTGGTGAGCCTCCTAGTCTTCTTTCTCCACTGCGTGTCAACGCTCTTTCTATATAAATAGCGGAACACCTTCACTGCCCACCTACTCTCTTTCATATTCCTTAGCCTCTCTTCAAACCTTATTTTGCTCTGCGCTTCCCTTGCCTCAAAACTCGCCCATCCCATATCGCCCTTTACAGCCT
The DNA here is from genome assembly GCA_013339685.2 of Hyalomma asiaticum. Taxonomy (NCBI): domain Eukaryota; kingdom Metazoa; phylum Arthropoda; class Arachnida; order Ixodida; family Ixodidae; genus Hyalomma; species Hyalomma asiaticum. The sequence goes on from JABSTT010001791.1 coordinate 69,696, forward strand.
CAACGCGAGGCGTCCCACAGTTCTTTGATTCACCTCCATTCCTGATTGTATCTGTGGCCTCATGCACACCACTGAGTTCCCAAATGTAAGCCCCGGTATCATTACCCCTTTCCACAGACCCCTAAGCACCTCGTACCTATTGTGTCCCCATAACGCTCTGTGCTTCATTATTGCTGCGTTCCTCTTTCCCTTTGCTGCCAAGGCTTTTTCGTGTACCTTCATGTATCTATCATCCTCATTTACCCATACGCCAAGGTACTTGTATTTGCTTACTCTCGGTATTTCTTGGCCCTGTATGGATACCGCCTGGTCGTTGGGATCATTGAATACCATCAGTCCGCATTTTGTTACACCTAGGTGGCGTATCGCGCCACCTAGCGGTACGCCACCTAGCGGCGACAGGGGCGCTCTCCCGGATATGAGCCTTCTTGGTACTCGCATGCATGTCAGTTTTTTATTCCCGTGCACGACATTGTTAGTTCGTTGTCTTGACGCAGAGCGCTGTCTGCGGTAAGACCGCCACATATCTGCCTTGATAGCAGTATCGGAGCAATCACTGCAACCTTTGTCGACTGGTGTGCCAGCGTGTAGATAAATTTCACGAAGCGCTGAGACGATTTTTTTACGCGACGTTTACTGGCGCATTTTGGTTTGGCAGCATCTTGATCCAATGAGTGTTGCTGCTTCTGCGTCTTGAGGGAAAGGGTAGGGAGGTGTTTCGCTGTCATCAAAAATAAAGAAAAGGCGGATGCATAGAAAGTTTTTTTTTTTTTTTGCACACATAGGTGCATCTTCGTATCAGTTGCTGAAAACGTAGTAGACTTGCTTCAGTCCGCGTGGTGATTGCCTATTTGGAAAGATGCCGCCCCGTATTCCACTAGACGAAAGAAGGCACATTGTGCGTTTATTTATAGAGGGAGTACCTCAGCGCGAAATTTGCCGCCGAACCAACAGGAGCCGGAGTGCCGTGAATAGGATTATTCAGGCTTTCCGCGACGACGGCAGATTCACAGATATGGAGCGCAGTGGACGTCCAAGGGCCACGACTGAGGAAGAGGACTGCCTGATTACGGCCGCCATCGTGGCTGATACTTTTCAAAGTGCAGAGGACATCCGCGAAGCGCTCTCGCTCACGGTATCGTCTGAGACTGTAAGGAGAAGGCTGAGTGAGCTTGGCCTGCAGTCTTTCGCAGCAGTTCAGAAGCCCTGCCTCTCAGACAGCCAGCTACAAGAACGACTCATGTTCGCTACAGCAATGAAAGATTGGACAACAGAGAAATGGGGCGATGTCATCTTTAGCGACGAGTCAACTTTTTGCACGCGCTGGGACCAACGGAAGCTGGTTTGGCGTCCACTAAACTACAGGTGTGTTTACAGTGTATTTGCAATTAATTCACGAAGATAATTCTGCATCACAAAGCATTTTTCATGTAAAATGAGGTTTTGGAAATTACGAGGTTTTTCTCTAGTGATATAATGTTGCGAACACTAATTTAACGATTATTTAATATTACTACTTACTCTGAAGCTAATTAAAAGCTACCAGTGGGTCTTTCGGTACTGTCACTTTTCTGTTGGAAACTCTGTAATAGCAGTATACAGTTCATACACAAGAGGAATCTGAGCATTTTCAGACGCGCCGCTGGAACCTAACTGTATGCTATTTCTTGCAGATATCTGCCTAATTACATACAGAGTGTTCTATTCAGTGGACGATGTTCCGTGAGCGTGTGGGGAGCAATGAGCAAAGATGGCCTTGGTCCCCTTGTGTGTCTGGAATGGCCCTTCACTGCGTCACGGTACTGCGACGTCATCACCAGACACATCGTTCCGTATGCGCTGGATGGTCCCCTCAGCGACGGCTGCTACATTTTTCAACACGACAGCAGCCCGGTACATAAACCACGTGTCGTCAAGTCATTGCTAGAAGAACATGCTGTCTGCCAGCTTGAGTGGCCTCCGTGTGGCGCCGACTTGAATCTCATGGAAAATGTCTGGGGCATGTTGAAGAAACGGCTGTCCACACGAACCAGCCGCGTCCGCACGGCCGATCCGCTGTGGCAAGCGATCGCACAAGAATGGGAAAGACTGCGCGCTCGACCGGGCATTATTAAATCATTGTACGAGTCGATGCCGACACGCATCAATAAGGTTTTAGAAAACGGCGGACATTTCACTTCGTACTAGATCTTTAAGAGATCTATGTTTCATGACACTTCTGTAAATGTCTTGTGAATAAATTTACAAAAAGAGTCGTCGCACCCGATTACTTCTTATTTTTGTAAATGTAACCACTGTAGCAGCGCCGTGGTTCGGGCTTTGCACAGAAAAACGTGGGCGCAGGCGATCAAATCCCGGCCGCCGCTATCACTTAGCCATGGGGAGGAACAGAAAAATCTTGCCTACTCACTAAGCATCCGTGCCGTGGCTGCCCCACCGCTCACTCACACAAAGACAAAAAAAAAAAAAAAAAACCGCAACAGCGTGGCTATGCTGAAAAAGAACTGATAACAGCCGAAGAATACGCTGTCGGATGACTTGTACTAATATATTGCTTTCAAAATATAAGAAAGTAGCCCTGGCCACCAAAGAGCGCGTCACGTTGAAAGAGATAGGCAGAAAATATTTGCGCACAGTGCGAAAATAGACAGGCCGAAGATTTAAGGACGGACGCGTCTCCAACGTAGCGCTGCTGTCGATCGCTGGTGACGTAGCGGAAGTGTCGCGAAGAGGCTCTTGGCCACGCGCTCGCGTGGTCCGTAAACTTTTGCGGTTGACTGTACGTGGCACATAAAGTCCCTAGATCGCGTTTCTCGTTTTTTTTAAGTAGCGACAACTACCTCCTCTCCCGGCACCCTTTCACACGCAGCGCGCGCCGGCCGCCATGTTCTTCTTTTCTCCCCAGAGCGGAGTATCCACCTACATAGCTTCCGGGCGTAAACGGTCGCTGCTGCGCAGCACGACTCAAGTATTAAGTTTCAGGTATGGGGTAACACGATCTAATTCAAAGCAAGACTACGTTAGAACTGCACTGTGGAGGTCCAACACAAATTTCTCGCCGTATTTATGAACTCAAGTGATCTACGGTGTCCGTTTTCAGCTCATTTTTTCCGGCGTCCCCAGCCTCATTGTACTAAAACCAGGCTGCAAAAACTATATGCTAATTATGCTATGCGAAATATGCTAATTAGGTAAGCACATGCTTTTTCCTTCTAAATCTTTTGCGGCTCAGAAATGTTAAGACCAATATAGTCGTTTTTCCGGGCGAATTTCGGCTGCTTTCAGTCAGATAAAAGATGCGAAAAGCTTGTCACGCTCACTTAAAAATATTTGGTCCATGTACAAATTTTACGCAAATATCTGGTGTTTCGCCTATAGTACTTATATCATAATTTATATAGCGAAAAAAAAAACAGTGATATAATCAGTACACTACTGTATGTGTTATCATGCACATGTTTTATGCACTAATTCATTTTAAATCCTAATGAAATATTTTATATATTGTTTCTTTTCCCTAAGCAGTTTTCTTTGAATGACGTTTGATTTCTTATGCAAATTGTTGTTGTGCTTATATATTGTTTTCAGTTAGACATCCTACTATCTTATTGCTATTGGACTAACCAGTGTTCTGAATTTTCATGAGCTGTACCATAAATGAGTCCCACTTTCAAACCTTTTTCTTTTCTAATCTAGTGTTGATGGCAAGGTTATCGTACTGAATTGCACGCATCTTATAATGCTACTATTATTTTTACATGGAAGTGGGCGCCACGGAATTGGTAACAAGTAAAACAGGCCTTTACGAGCATTCAATTGACATTGCAGGTGACATGATTTTCCAATCACACAAATAATTTTGTATAATCGCTTCACTTCTGTCATTAATATCTTACCAAATCCAATTTTTTAAGCACGGAACAAATATAGTTATGACGCTGACCGAACCTCATTCAAGTTTCTTGTTCCATCCACCCATCCATCCATCCATCCATCCATCCATCCACTGGCATCAGTGATGCTGGAGTAACAACAAAGCAACCAAACGCTTCGGCATTGATGAAAGTTTATTCGCTATAACAGCGCCTCGTGGGTGTGGTGCTTTTCTAGGGCGCTTCTCTAGTCGGTGGGAAAATATGGACGGCACAGCTGAGGATTTCAGTTTCTTTATGCCGAAGTTCTTTCAGATGGCAGGCTCAAACTGGTCCTCAGTGAAATGACGCTGCAAAATACAGCACTGTCAGAGCACAAGTCGATATTTTTGACAGCGTGCAGAATATTAGAAGTACAAACAACGCATTCGTGACACAAAATGGGTAACTTTCTCCTGCTTGTGTTTTCCAATATATAAATAGCTACAAACGTTTAGGCGACGCCTCTTTATAAAAAAAAATTCACAGAACCAGAAAGCGAGCAGCTTTTTTTTGTTATTATATAATTTCTTTCACGTCATGTCCCCATAGGACACGAGAGCAGACCCTCGCTATTCCGGCTCATATCACGCCATGCTTAATGCAATCCTTTAGAAACGGTAAAGTGCGCGACAGAGCGTAAGGTCACTAAATGCGGGTGTGCGTTTTTCAGTTAAACCAACCGCGAAGTCCCACGAAGCAAGGAGACTATGCGACTGAGCAATATCATCCAAAGCGACGCACGCGCTTTTATGCGGTAATAGGTAGAGAACAGGGGTGTATTAAATCAGGCAACAATTGATCCTCCGGATGTATGTGCATAAATCAAGGCACAATAATTTTTATTCCTCCACTTGAGCTCCTACCAACACGCTGGCACTGCGGCATGAGTCGAGAACGCGCGAGTTGTGAACGTAGAAAAATACGCACTGTAAACATAGACTATGGTTCGCGTAAATACAGTATGTGCTAAAAAGCGGGCGGACAGATGTGCGTAATTAAAAAGTCATGAAATCGTCAAGATAGAAGCGCTTACTCGGACTTCGGAACTGCCGAAAGCGTAGGGTACTCTCATGCGCCTCACCAGGTTAAAAAGAAATGAGAATAAATCTACTAGCATTTTTCACGATTCTGTGCACAAGGAAAATACAACATACCTTGCACAGCTTGCTGGACTTCGTGGGCTTGAAATGCTTTCTGCCTATTTTGTGCAGCCACATTCCACGCCTTGTTTTGTCGTGCTTTCCGAGGGGCACAGAAAAAAGCACTAACCCGTTTTCTCGACTGGAAGGGGCGCCTCAAGGCGCTACACGCCGGCATTGTCGAGAATGCTCACGGGCCGTCGACTGCACGAAACACTTCGCACAAGCAGAAGAAAGCAGATGCGTACGGAAACACTCAACTAACTACTCGCGACTGCTTTCGAGTGAATGCAGATGCTACCGGTGTAGCGAGCAGCCTTCACGGGCTCACAGCGTCGTCGGGGAGTAGGAATAACATGTTGACCGGAAGCCGCCGTCAATCGGATATGAGCGTTGGCCAATGAGATTCGTCAGCGGCACATCAAAACTTGCCGCTACTTAAAAGAAGGAAAATCTAGGGACTTTAGTGGCACAGTGAAAGAAAAAGGGAGTTCAAAGACACTGCTCCGCTGACCAACCATTGAAATCGACGAGCAAGGCTCGTGTTGACGAGACACTGGACTGGCCCTGGTGATTCTCTATTTCAGTGCATGAGCTTGTAAATTTGGTGTTCGTTCCGTGCTATGTTGCAACCCGTGTTTGTATTGTGAAGAGCCGCATCCGTGCATGTTTTTGCATCTGCAGGCGAATCCCGTGGCGCTCACAAGGAGGAGCTCAGAGATAAGAAATATCTGAGAATATCAACCACTGTAAGTGCAGAATGCAGAACTCGATTTGCGCAAAGCTAGTATTATTGCTATTAGTTCAGTGAGATAGGAACGAAACCTGGCAGCCGTACTGATAACTGGCTTCTAACTGGCGCGTAATCTTCTTGAATATAAATATATATATGAGAATATAAATATATATTCAAAAACAGTACCTCTTTCTTGTATTAAGACGTCTTGTTTCGAAGAACAGCGTACTTGAAGAGTTGGCATTCGTTTCTCCCGTTAAGCTCATACACAATTTCGCCAGATTCCCTGATTGGGCGTTGAGAATAATTGTATCTATAGAGATATTGTAAGGTTAATATGAACAAAGAGTCGAGGTGCTGATTGTAAATTTGATAGAATGAACCGCTATGGGAAGTGAAAATCACTCTCTCCAGATGTCTTCAAAAACAAGTGAGCAGTATTGCCAGTAGCTTACGCAATGGCTACTATGGTAGGGTACAAGGATTTGAGAATATATAGCAGCCAGCCACAACAACCTTTCAGCTAACGTTGATTGTTAGTATATTAGCCACTTTCTATTAGGTATTAGCGTAATGTTCTGATGACTGTATGTTCATATTGTAGTCATCTAGATAAATAATGTGCTATTTGCATTACGTGCACCTATTAATATTGCTACCTTCACCCGGACTGCAGAATGACAATATTCCAGGTGTTGTTATCTGTAATCCTTTCCCTAACATAATGAAATCAAACAATCAGGAACAATCGAACGAAAATAATAGCAATAATTTCGATAAATAAATCCAGCGAATCATGAGGAGGACTTATATATCCATTGGTAATAAATTTGAGCATTCAGTCGCAAATATGTGCGCGAGGCGACTGAATGAGGCTACGGAAGCATTATCCTTTGTGTATCACAGTATTTTCCAATATGCCTTTTCTTTACTCTCTAGGGACAATACTGCAGGGTTTTCGGAGACCATCCACGTTCATGCTGATCTGGAGTTCCAGAATAGCCTCACCGATCAACGTTGGATGACTGCAGTGACCGCTGGAGTCGTGGAATTGGGACCAATTTTGAGTCTCTTCATTTCCTCGCACATCACCTAAGAAAATCTTGTATTTGCCTCTTTCCCAAAGTATCATTTAAGAGAACGGCTCCCAAATGTTCACAGTTGAATCCCGCATCGTGCACACACATGCGCCATGATAAGAGGGAACATCATCATCATCATAATCCCGCACACAGCGCAGCTGCACGAACACTGCTCGAGGAGCCAGCGGCAGCTCTCAAGGCGGGCGGGTCGCTCGCTTCTGGTGCCGCTCCACCGAAGCCCTCTCCTCGGTCATGCTTGCCGGCCGGCAGTGAGGCCGAGCAAGAGAGCGGGCTGTACGAAGGAGTAAGAGCACGCGGTCGAGCCACGAACCGCGGGCAACCATCATGCCTCGAAAGCCACCCGGCGATAAGCCTGACCCTCCCAAGATCAGACAGGTAAAGGGGCAGCCCACAACCGAAGAGGACGAGGCTGGCCCGTCAAATGAATTCCCGAATGCTCAGCTACCGCGCGGGAGGACCCGGAAAGGCGACTCGGACAAGCCTGAGACGTCGAGGGCCCCTCCAACTACCTCGCCTGCTGGCAAGTTGCGTAAGGCCGCAGGCGCAGCCGAATCCGACAGCGAAAGCGGGTCCACCGTCCAGGCAGCCGCAGCTAAACGTCAAAAAAGGAGTTGCAGGAGAGGATCGAGGAGTTCACGCTCCACGGCTAGCTCAGCTCCAAAGCGTCGGCGTTCCGTGGGGGAGAGTCACGAGGGAAGAATTGGGCACTCCTCCCGCACCGGTAAGAGCACTCGCAGCCGCAAAGGCAGTTCTGCTGGAAGTGTGACTACCGAGTCGGAGGGCAGCCACGGAAGAAAGAGGAGCAGCAAGATCCGCCGACACCCGTGGCCTCGGAGCTCTTCAGCTACGACGAGCGCGCGATCTAAACATGGCGGAAAGCGGCGCCGTGCGCGTAGTCGCACATCCTCGAGCCGTACAGGAAGGCGCGTGAAGGGCAGAAGGGCTCCGAGCAGTACGCCGTCATCCGGCCGTGGCAAGGACGGCAAGGCCAGCAAGAGTTCGCGAAGGAACCCGTAAGAAAAATCGGTGGAACCTCTCGTTTGAACTGCCGGATCGACCGGTGACGAAACCGCAGCAAGAGAACAACATTCCGAGTTCCCCTCGACGTGTCTCTATATTAAGATTAATAAATTGGTCCAGTTCGAAAAGCTCTGAACAGATTCCGCATTGCTCCATAATCGCGTCACCTGATTAAGAGCGCAATTTATTTTACGGTTAAATGTGGACATTAGGCGCCAACGCCTTCTTTTTTACTATAAAACGCCAGCCTTAGCACATTTACATGCTGAATAATCTCGTGGGAAGGATGGTAAATATTAGCAGATAGTTGAGGTTGTGGGACGTATTTTACTCTGAAAACGAAATAGAGTTACGAGAGCCGTGCCAAGGTGAGCGGCTGAGCTGCTTAAACAAAAAATTCGAATGCGTAGTTGAGTCGTCATAAAGGACCCTATTTATACGATGCAGATGGTCCGGCATTATATGGTCGCCAGCTTTACTATATTTACTGAAAGGAAAATTCCGCCTGTAACCTCACCCTCCTGTTGATGACCCTATACATAGAATAAAGCGGCAAAAATGACGGCAGGTACAGAAAGCCAGTGATTATTTTAGTGGTTGACATCTACATCTGCATTTTTGTTATCTTGATAGGGATTTTCTTTTTAGTTCCTTCTTTAAAAGGCACTCATATTCCGGAGCGGCCGCCACAGCTGGGTGTGATAAGCCTGCGGGACCTTAAAAGTGCGAATCTAGGCGCCGCTAAATATGCTACTGGCGGCAGGACAAGGATTAGTGGTGTATGAAGGGACTCCTCTTCTGACCATCCCGGAGTTTTGTTTACACCACACAACGGGAAGCGTAGGAAAGGCTAGGAATGAAACCTAGGAATACACACACACACACACACACACACACACACCCACACACACACCACCACCACACATATATATATAATATATTATATATATAATATATATATATATATATATATCTATATATATATATATATATATATATATATGTACAGTTTGGCGAATTAGGTAGCTTCGGCTGCCGCGTAGCCTTCAATGAATTCCATTTATGGTCGACGTTTTGGTAAGAGCCTGACCTTTATAAGACTATTTATTTTTCTCCTGTTCGTTTATATAGGCATATCAGAAAGGTGGAAACTGTTTACTGAGTGGTTGGTGAAAGTGACTGGGGAAAGATGGAAGCAGCGCGGGGGGCGCCAACACGTTTTCTTCGAATGCGCGTCAGTGCACGTTCGAGAAAGTTGATGGCCAAAATTTCTGGAATCCACCACTAGGACTTTCCTATCCCCTGCCCCCACGGACGCTGAACCGTGCTCACGTAAGGTCTGTAGAAAATAGCGTCCCTTCCTTAATCGAACTACACTTATCAATAATTAATCACGCAGTGGAACGTAACGGCAATCTTTCTTCTGCACGCGGATAAACTGGGAAACAAAGGCCCTAGCCAAATGTCGAAGCCGCAGTTATTTGCTTCGCTGTAACATGTGTAGCTCAGGCGTCGCTATTGATTGATTGATTTGTGTGGTTTAACGTCCCAAAACCAGCTCTGATTATGAGAGACGCCGTAGTGGAGGTCTCCGGAAATTTCGACCACCTGGGGTTCTTTAACGTGCACTGACATCGCACAGCACACGGGCCTCAACATTTCGCCTCCATCAAAATGCAGCCGCCGCGGCCGGGATTCGATCCCGCGACCTTCGGATCTGCAGCCGAGTACCATAACCACTAGACTACCGTGGCGGGGCTCAGGCGTCGCTATGGACGTGGCGAACGTTGCACAACATGTGAACACGCGCGCATACGACGTGCGCTGTACTCACAGAAGGCAAGGGCTTGTTTATCAAGATGCAGGATGTAGTCTTATCGGCTGCTTGTTTACACGTCGTTGGGCTAACGCTGGCTTATGGTGAGAAATGACTAATAATCGCCCATTCTTAGGGTACTTTAAGGCGTGGTAACGAAGTGCTTAGCGTATTAAACGCACTTATCGCCTTTCAATTCAATTCAATTTTATTCAATTTAGTTTCATTGAATATGGCATAACATCGTGATGTGTATTACATTCGGAGGTCCCATAGGTACGAGAACTGACGGAGGGGCCTCCTAATACTAAAGAACACACGTATACTATGTGTCAAGTGCAGCATGACTAGAAAAGAACACATTCATAAGAACTTTCAGGAAGGCTAGGAGAAGGCAAGATTCAAAAAGGAATGGAAGCACATATGAATGAAAAATGAAACCGATAAACAACAGAACAAGAACAGGCATGGTATATGAATGTGGATTATACAATAGCTACTAGAAGCTGAAAAAAAGATCCAGTGAAGAATCTTGATGATACAAGCGTCATTAATTCATCAGAGCTAAGTGGAAATACAATAAGATTCAACGCAAAACTTATACAGTAATATCGAACGCAAAAGTGATATACAAAACAATGAATACAAACGATATCCAAAGATGGCAGAAACGATAAAACTGCGCTCACGCTTTTGAAAACAGTGCGCAGTTTGCCGCATCGCCTGTTTCTCCATGAAGTGTTACAAATGGAAGTGATGTATTAGGTCTCATCCTCTTAATGATAGAAGAAGCAGTGCATAATATGACAAGCCTGAAAGAAAATAAACAAAGCAAAAAATTGGCAGCGTATCTCCGTGCCTCACTGCAAATGTCGTCGAAAGACGATAGTCTTCTACCGGCCGTGCTATATGAGTCTCCCGGTTCATCTGCGGTTGGGCACGAGCTTCGGGTGTTTCTGGGCACGCTTGAGACGACGGGCATCGGCACGCCGGCGCTTCTCCGCTGCAATCTGCTCGTCGGTCTTTTCCCTGCGTTGTCTGGGTATGTCATGTAGGGTGTGGTTCCATGTCAACAAACGGCATTTATGTTTTGCCTTGCCTCAGACAGCGCCTCGTCTATGTTGAATCGGCCGCATTGGCTGGCATTGATGAAATGGAAGCAGCGCCAGCGCTGCGCTAAAGCCCCTACAGTAAAGTAGCGCCATTCGTGTCAATGTGCGGGACCTCCTTTCCCATGTGCTTTGTAGCTTGTGAAGAAAGTCAGTGGAGGCGCGGACGTGGCTCGCGGCTCGCGTGGCTCTTGG